>JAGDQP010002042.1:6524-37911 GCA_022664845.1 Lepisma saccharinum | reverse complement strand
GAGTGACGTGCCGTTCATTCACCGCAGCATGCAAAAAATCGTGGGGCTGTCGAAGGCTGTCAAAACCAAACCAGAGCTAATATGGGCAAAATAAAAAATACGGGTTCTTATATTTGGCTATAGATGCTGTATACAAAATTTCATTGAAATCGGAGATGGTCGGGTGTAAAATTGCATTTTAGCTGTACGATTTGGCGTGGAATGACCCTTAGTCACTATGTGCATACCTATCAGAATGCGGAGGAAAATTAATAGCGTCGCTTCATGTATGAATAACATATTTTTCTACAAAAATCACGGACTCAATGTCGGGAAATCAAAGACGGGTTACAAAAAGCCATGTATTGTTTTCATTATACGCGATTGACATCGCCATTACCACTTATACACCATGTGCTCTGGCTGACTGCGAAGCTGCCAAGTAGTCCCAGGTACTTCTAGTTCTTTCATTATTATTTAACACTTCCATTACTTGGAACCAGGGTTGAAAAAGAATCATGATTTCTTTTTATCAGAAAAATAATTTTTGTTGATTTTTTTTTATTTATTATTATTATTTAAATAAAAAATGTTTGATTTAAATAACATACGGCACTAATACAGCTACTAAGTTACTCTTTCCTTTTCAGATACCTTAGTCAGTAAACACTAAAGTAAAATTTACAAATATGTGGTGTTCGCTACGGAAGATAGCCATGAAAAATGGCAAATTAAAACAATTTGTAATAGTTTTGAAAAGGAAACAAGATATGGCGTTACTTATAGTTTTGAAAAGGAAACAAGATATGGCGTTACTTATGGTATATTTTACAAAAGAAAGTCAGCATGTAGGAAACTTGCTTTCGTCCGTACACAATGAATGAAGTGGTTTCAGAGATATATATACACCCTAATTAAGTTCGAAAAAGAATCTGTTTATAATGTTTCGTTAACATTTCCACACACACGAAACATTACATTTCTCCTGTAAATTTTACATATTTAGGGGAACCTAAAGTTATTGCCGTTATCACTAACACTACCAAACAGCAGTTTTATACGTAATATACAAGGACACATTAAAAAGTATACTAGGGTGGAAAACTTTAGTATAACCACGTTGCGCACTATGTGGCCAGACTCGTAAATTTCGAAGTGACTTTTTTCAATTTTAATAGTGTTGTTGACACGTAAGAGCTCTATTTTATGCTGAAATAAACTCATGGCGCTGTAGCCCAAATTGTGCCCTGGTCTGTTAAACGGCTTTTGTTCAATTGGGTGATGTGTGGTCAACATAACGTCTCCCGCCGCTATTTTTTCAGTCTTCCGTAACCGGAGTCTGCTACTCCCTTGTTCAGGTCCCCAATTGTCCTCATCATCATCGAAAAATCTATGAAACCTCACTGGTAATCAAACCTTGAGCTGCTCGCATTGTTGCTATACGGTCCTGCTTAGCACTCAACTGAGCAAGATAGCATTCGAAAAGTTCTGGGTTGGTAGCAATGGCCGACCATCGTGAGTGAAGTCCTCAGTCACATCGGGCAAAAGCCGGGATGGTACCTTCAACATAGGCCCCTAGTTGACTCCTTCCCGCATCCTTTTCCCTACCTTATACCGGCCTGAGCATTAGATGCCTCAATGAAAAAAATAAATTCAGTTCAGTTCTATTAATTGTAAGCAAGATCTCTGCTGGATGCAACACTCCATTATTCAAATGTGGAGATAAGTAAAGAGAAAGCGTGTGTTCTGTTTCATACTTGCAACCTGGATCTTTTCACTTCAACAATATTTATTTTCAATTTAGTTTGGTTGTGTAATTTACGTTGAGGGTTGTAGTCGGACCTAAAAGCCATCATATGAGAGATGACATCCCTCGGTGTGAGCAAATCTTTCAGGGAAAGAGAGAAATCGTGGTGATAAGGCTCTAATCTAAATATCATCCACCTTTGGCGTGATGGAACTGAGGAATCCCAGGAAAATAGCAGAGAGTGTGATAACCAGCGTGGGGTACGATTCAAGTCTGTGATGCCTCTTTCGTGGTAGTTCGAATCTACGACCTTTGCCACTAAACCACCGGGTTTTTGTTAAGAGGTCGTCTTCGTACCTACGCTGCGTGTTTGTGTGTAAAGGTTTTCATATATTTGTTTAAGATACTGGACAAATGACAACCAATAATGAAATTTTGGAAAGCGTCGTCAATAATATACATATGCAAATGAACTATCAGATTTTGGCATTGTTTATTTTAGCTGAGAAATTATAATTCCTTTAATTGCATAGGCGTATGACGTATCCATAATGATTTAGAGCGTACTAGTTTTCTTTTGTGCCAGATTAATTACTAGTCTTCGCCATACATTTGTAATACTATATTTTTTTTTCGTTTTACAAATATTTTTTCAGGTGTGAGAAAATGACTACTGTGTCTAAAGTAGCCCCAGCTTTTATTAGATACAAACTGTTCCTTAGTAGTCAGTGGATCCATAGCGTATGTAGGAGTACCAAATTAATTAGTCTAACAGCAGATGTGCCATATTCATCTTTGATTATCCAACGGCTCTACTGCACAAAGAAAGATAAACCATGCGAAAAGAAACCCCAACCGCAGTCATCGTTAGCGAAAAGACCGAGTACATCAACGTTTGAAAAGGGTAAGTGCCGTTTCCTCAGTAACTTCTACAGTCGTAACTGTATAAGGTGTATTTATTTATCAAAGCTTTTCTCGATGTACTATGTTTCCTAGTAGTGCTTTCTCAAATACATCTATATATTTAATCTTCCGATGGTAAGGTGGTGGTATTATTTGCACCACCCATCTGTTTTCATTTGTATAGAAGAGATGGTAGGACGTTCTGTTCTGAGCTCTTCAGTATGTTTCTTCTTAAACGTGTAGATGTAGTTAATGCAGTTATCCGTCAACAATTACTTCGTTTTGCTCTGCAGTTGAGGTACAAAGGTGCTTGGTGTAAATAATACTTCGCCTCACCACTGGTGTGACAAAAAGGAGAAGACATGAAAGATGTAAGCATCCTTGACTTTGTTTTCTTGTATAGGCCCTACATTTGTTGACCTAACACCTGATATATACTGTTGACTAAAACAGCGTGTATGCTGAACCTTGGATAAATTGTTACAGTACCAACCTTGAAAAATGTGAGAAAAAGCCCATCTGTAAACATAGGAGACAGTATCAAATATTCGAATTTATAACACTTGCCAGTTGACGCAAGTTCTTTTAAGACTATCTAACCAAGATAATAATTAAATAAGAACATCTACCTGTTGTTTGTTTAGTGTTTTGAGGTTATTGTTTTCGATGAAAAAAAACAACAACTTTTCTTTGGGAGAGCAGTATAATTTGAAGAAATTTCTGTACATTTATATTTATTCAGAGTTAATGATATAAATAAACCTGCCAAACGAACAACTATTGCCGATTTCTGATCAAAACATCCCCACACATTGTCAAATTTAGGGCGTGGCGGGAAGGTAAACATGCCCCACCTCACCAGTTACGTGACTTTTTTTTTCACCTCAGAAACCGAAGGTTAATGTGCCTTAATTTATCCATGAACTACATCACACTATGTTCTTACTATCCATCAAGCACTGCCCTCACTTTTATTTTTATGAACACATCCTTCTTCCTATCTTCCAGCTGATCCAGACATCGAAACTACAGTATGTTCGAAAAGTCCTGTCCCATTAACTTTGAACTGTGATAGATGGGAAACAAAACATGGCAAATTACGTGGATTGTACACAAAGTGTCATCGTTGGACATATTTTTTTCCAGAAATTTCAGTATGCCACTTCACACGTCCGAGAGATCCCGAAAGGTGGACATAAAATAATGACAACAACCTTCTAATTCCCTGAAAATGACCGAAAATCCTGTGATTTGAGGACTTTGTTTATAAGCTCCGCGCACATTAAACTATCGAACTAGGTCGTTGTGTGGTGTTCGTAGTATGTGGGATGAAAGTAAATGAACTACATATGAGGTCAGCACGAAATCAGAATTTTTAGAGAATTTCTTGGCAACACTGTGAACACCAAAGCACCACGAGATGTCTCTACAAAAATAATGAAGCCAGTGATAATGTAAATGGTAACGTCCGTAACACGCTTAATAAACATGGTGATTAATATTGGTTGGTAGTTACCGACACTGAATATATGTGATTGAGATAGTGATCTACCAACCACAGCTGTGAGCGAATCTAGTAGTCAGTACCACCCAAAGTTTTGACAGAAGCACTGCATGGTTGGATCATTGGCAAGGATTTATTGCCCCCTCGTTCCCTTGAACGATTCCCTTGTGAAGTTTTAAAGGTGTTTCGTAACTTCCTGTATCGCATTACAGCGTGCTTGCATGAGGGCGAAGCTCAGATTTATCTACCATAAAACTAAGGTGAAGTGCGATGTTACCAACCAGGTAAATTTACAACTAGGTTTTACTACAAACCACAACAAAACCATTTTTTTTTTCATTAATTTTGCTATATTGTACACATGATGCTGTGCAGCTGACAGTGTTGGTAGTTGCCAAGAAATATTGTAAAAACTCGGATTTCGTGCTGCCGTCATAAGACGTTGAACGGTTATGTTATATACTACGGACACCACACATTGGCTCGATTGTTGACGTGCGCGGTGCTTAGAAGTACAATAAGCACTAAAATCAGAGCATTTTTACATAGGTTGTGAGGCAGAGGTGTATTCTCATCAGTTTGATTTTGGCTGCTGTGGTGCATCGAAATTTATTCTGTTAGAAAGAAATTCTATTATTAGTCATGGTTTTTTCTTATCTGTACTTTTTTTCTATGATAGAAGAAAGATAGTAAATAAGTCTGTGTGTAATCTGTCTGTCTGCATTTTATTCTTTTTTTGTATTGGAAATCTAAAGTAAATCGTAAATGTAGATTTTTTAACTATACAAAAAGAACTGTGAGTGAGTCGAGTGGCTGTCAAGGGAGTAGAGAAGCCACTAAAAGACTAAAAGGTTCCTTTTGCATATGTATGAAAAGAGTTAAATATAGTTCTGGAAAACTTGTGGATTTTAAACTCGATAAAAGCATATTAGAAGCTCTTTTAGCACAGTATATTCTGTGGGGAACCAAATTGAAAGCAAACCCGTATTTCTATGCATTTTTCAACTTTCGTGTCGTTGTGTAAGGCCCAAATTATTTTCGCAGATACTTTCCGAAATATATTTTTTTTTTTTTTTTCTTTTGTTCAGCTTATGAACTCTTTTCTACATTTGTATACTTGGAAAATTGTTAACATTTATTTGCCACGTGTGTTGCAGGGAGGAAAGTAAGTTCGACTGTTATTTTTTTTTGTACGGACAAATATTCCTGTTATACGGCGTGTTGATTCATTTTACACATGGTGGTTAGTGTTTCAGTCTCCAGTGCTTAAGACACACGCCATCTGCTCTGCCGGTGGTGAGGTTGTCTTCGTGGATACCCAGTCATGTTGGTATCCATGGTAATGGATTGGCAGACGAAGCTGCTCGTGAGGCCTCCTTAGGAGCTAACATTGATATTCAGCAGGTCCCATTTCAGGACATGATGATATATTATAGACAGGTTACACGGAATGAATGGCAGCGACGATGGGATGACGTTGCTGCTAATAAATTGAAAGAAATTAAGGTAACTGTTGCTCAATGGAAATCATCTTGCCGAGAGAGTAGGCGCGAAGAAGTACTTTTATGTCGCCTATGTATAGGACACAGTCGCCTGACACACGGATATCTGTTGCGACGATTGGACCCACCACATTGTAATAATTGCAATGTAGTATTAAGTATTCGTCACGTCCTTTTAGATTGTTCAGGATATCATCTCAGACAACGTTATAACATCCCCAATGACATGGCGTCATTGTTAGGGGATGAACCAGGTATGTTGCGGAGAGTTTTTAGGTATGTTCGTGAGACAGGTCTATCTCCGTCTCTTTGAGATGATTATGTCCCTTATCTGTTAAGTTGTATGTATTACAATTGTTTTATTTTGTGAAGGCCCATTTACAGCCTTCACGTTTTTAACTTTTTATGCTAAAGACTCTGGACATCTTCAGATTTTATATGATTTTATTATTTTAGTTAACGGCTATTTTTAGACGTGACAAAGATAAGGAGCTTCCTCCGTATCGGGAAGGGCGTAAGCCATAGTGCTGTTACCGCCCATACAATTCATTTTATCTTTATCTTATCTCCAGTGCTTAGTGCATGATCTGGTGTGCGTATTGCTTGTATCTTCGGTGTATGTGCTAGGCCAGCAGGGGACTTTTTCAAGTATTTCTTTTACTGCCCTAAGCAATATTTACGTGTCAGGAACACCTTGAGTATTAAGTCGCACGAGGAAGAATGCGCGTCAGTACTGCAAACATCTTTCGTGAACATGGTAGTGGCCACCCTGTGATCAGGTGCTTGGAGGTTATTGGTCGTGTGTGAACTTACAAGCAACTTAGCAACATTGAACTTTTCACAGAAGGCACCATTCTAGAATCAAAAAGTGTCTCTTCCTTAGACATTAATTTACAAATATCAATGAATGTAATCTATGCAAATTTATTTTGAACGTTACAAGCTGGAAGAAAAAGCATTCCTTCGTCGAACTACGAACACTTGGACCGATTTTACGAGTGCGAGTTCAAACGGAAGTCGAATGAATCATTGAATTGTTATTAATGTCCTAAGCGAGCTGTTGAGCTTCTAAGAGCAGGACGTACAGTTTTTGGTAAAGATGGTCTTCAAACCCGTGACCACGCCACAGAAAGCGAGTACACTAACCTCTCGGCCACCCCAAGCTCGGATATAGAATGAATTACGTCACCCACCATCATTTGCACAACAGGAAAAAAGCAGTAAATGGTCCATATCATTGTCATTTTCGTACTCCGGCTGGTAATGCGAAGGACGAAACTTCAGGCTGTATGCTATATTTTCAGTTTGTATACTTAAAAATGCTCGTTACCACACCTAAACCCAAGAAAATGTTTCTTTTTACTGGTGGCAGTTGTAACTTCTAAAGTATCCTTCGTACTTACCTGAAATGAGTCCTCCGCCTTTGATCATTTTCCAGAAATAAAGTTTCTCAGAGGCAAGCCTCACGTTAACCTCTCACTTTCCTCCGTAGGCTAGCGTCTGAAAATACTCGCCAGAAACGGTATAACAGTATTATAAACGGTGTTCGCCGCCTTCCAGAAGTTTGAGAATGGGTAATTTACGAAGCAGAGATTATATTCATGAAGTATTAAATTTCAGTGGCTTTTTGTGCCTTCAGTTTGCGACTTAATTGTAGTAGTGTTGCCAGTGCAAGAAAATGAAAAGTATGTTCATCGTCTTAACAATGCTCCAAACAAATTAATGAATATGGAAGCTATTCCATCTTTTATTACATCTTAAAGGTATCTTAACAATTAGCAAATTTCAGAGACTGATTTGTGTGTTTGTTAGTTGCAACGTTAAATTTACCTAGTAAATTAGTATGTAATATTTCCTTATAAAATTTGTTTTCTTTAATGTAAAATTATGAATCTGTTCATTTAATTTTCCTCTTCCTTTGTTTTGATTTCAGTAAAAGAAAACACCAAAACTGCGTCATACACGGGCGTCATTTTGATTGGTATAGGAGTAACTGTTATCATGATTTATACCATCTTTTCTGAGTTATTTTCAAGCAAAAGTCCGAATAATATCTATTCTAAAGCTTTAAGAAGGTGTCGAGAGGAACCGCGAATACAGAATTTGTTAGGTGAACCTATCAAAGGATTTGGTGAGGAGTCTAAAAGAGGAAGACGGCGGCATGTAAGGTATGACTGATTTTGTACGTTCTTTAATATTAGCATCTAAGATTCTTTACTGAAGATACATATAGAGAAGGGTATATACATTTTAAAATTAGAAACACTTTTCTATATATAGCTGTTGAATCAAATCATCTATTGCAGTGAGTCCCTTCCCTTGAGGCAACTTGTTGTTTCGATTACAATGTACAGAAGGATTTGATCAGATAAGGGAAACTCTGCATGGAGGACAGTACTTCAAAATGAAATGGGCCACGGTGGCTCAGTGGTGGAGTGCTCACTTCTGGTGCTTGGAGCTCATCGGTTCGATCCCTGCTCATGTCATGTGGGCTTTGTGGTGGACAAACACCGTGTGGATTTTCTCGGGGTTCTCCCATTTTCTTCATTTCACCAGTAATCCTATCATTATCCATCCGCACTGAGCCAAAGTTGCCTAAAGGCCTTAAAATCAAATACAAATTCAGTTCAAAACAAAATGTCTGCAATAGTCTTCAATGTTGTATAAAAATTACATACATGCTCGATCAATTTCGAGTTTTGCAAGTGGTGCGCACACCATCGCGAAGTTAGATACATAAACATACAGACAGGATGTTGCAAAATAACACCGACAAATCTATCTCACAAGGTTCCTGACATGAAAATTAAAGAAGAAAAATTATAGACCGTCGGGGTGCACACATTCTTCTTTTGAGCGCTAAAGGCTGTCGAAAGCGTGAGAAAACGAACTTCAGAGTTTATTTCCAATATCATTAACAGTAGAACAAAGCCGGTCCATCGAAGATTTGAACCTGCTCTAGGCGACGCCCTAGCCGAGCGTCGGTTCCCGTAAAATCACCGAAGTCAAGCAGCTCTGGGTCTGGTCAGTGTTTGGACGGGTGACCGTTGCAGTACTCCAGATGGTGTTGCCTGTGCGGCGTTCACCCAGCGTCGTGAGGCCAATTGGGGAGCTACCTGAATAAAGAGGCAGCGGATTCCGGTCACGAAAACCGGCATGAACGACGAAAAGGAGCCGAGATGCTGACCACACCTCACCTCTACGGCATGAGTGCCAAAGCCCTTAATGGGCTGTCGTGCCACGGGGTTTGGTTTGGTTTTTCTATCCAAATTGTGCTATGATTGCTCAAAGAAAGTGAGAGATTCCCCATTGGAGTAAATGGGGCTCGAAATAAACACGAATAGGACGCCTTTGTGTGTGAGTATAGATCGTTGACTTCATTACAGCCATCCAACTGGATAACAGCAGTTTGGTGTGTATTGGGAAACACACCAAACATTCGCTGAAATGTATGAATTTCTTACTTCTGTTTTTATGCAACTACGCGTTATTTTAAAAATTCGTTCCGCGAAATCTGCTTGAGATATCGACCTGATGCAAACGGGTTATTGTTACTAGCTGGAAAGTATTCTCATTCATGCTTATTTCGACCTATCTTTACTTAAGAGAATTTTTGGGAGTTCCCTGTTTCCTTTGGGGAATCCCTTGCGCTCCCAATGATAGAAGGGAAGTGATAAAAGTGAAGTAATATATTACGGATAAAGAAAAAGAAAACAGAAGTAAAATACATAGTGTAAGCAAATTTAAATGTATACTAGTTTCTTAATTATCATAATTTATATGCTTAAAATTCAATAACACATTTCTGAGTTTTTTCCTTGAGTTAACTGCCGTGACCCGTCCCGTATTGACATTGTACAAACCTGGCAACCCTGATGTGGACAGATACCAATGATATGGTGTTGCTCATTGTGTAAATGTTTTAAGAGACCTGAAACAGGACAATAATCAGTTATTGGCGTCTGTTTCATGTACACTTATCGTAACAGATAGGCAACGTTTAGTCGTGTCAATGTACTTTTTTTATTGCAATAGGAAGTGATTCGGAATATTGCATGTTGTCCTTGAACTAAGTATTGTATCCTGAGAATGATTTTTCCTGAGTCACCAGAGTGCTCAGAGCTAGTAGAATTGATTTGTATTCATTGAAAATGTTCTTAATTTGTTGTGTAATTCGTGAAATCTCATGTATCTAGATTGAATTGAATTTTATTTATTGCCTTCAGGCACCGCATGTATGTTTGTTGTGTTGGGTTAATTAAATGTTACCTGTGTGGATTTATGCCATCTTTGTAACTGATTCGTACTAGAACCATTTTTTGTACCAATTGAAAAAAAATATATAATCAATTTCTTCAGCCAAATCAGAAGAATTAGAGCAAAGTTCGTAAGCTCTGAGGATTTTTCTTTTTTTCCTCCAAACATTTGATTTTGATGTGTTGGAGTGATGTTGATGCTGGTTAATGGCAACCAAAAGAACATAGAATCCATAGATGTGTAGACATATATAATCCTATTCCCATCAGTTTGGCGCTTCTCGTGAAAAATAAATTCACCTCTTTAAGAGATCGATGAATTGCTCAGACTTACTACATATGTCTCTAACATATTTCAGTTTGTAATTAAGCATGCATTTCAGAATAAATTAAAGCTTACAAACTTTTACTCCTATCCTTCTGATTTGGCAGCAGAAATTGATTATATGTTGTTGTTTTTTTTCAACTGGTAGAGAAAATTGTTATAGAATGGATTAGTTACAAAGATGGCATAAATCCACACAGGCAAAATTTAATCAACCCAATACATCAAACGTAAGGATTCACATGTTTGAAATACGTTCAATGAAATTCATATGTTTGAAATACCGGGTGGTTAAAAAAATGTATATACACTTCAAAAAAGAGAGGAACCTTATTAGAAGTGTTAGTAGCAAAAATATACTTACATCACAAGATTAATACAAATCACATTTGTAGTTTACAATGAGAAACCGTGTTCAAATTAGTGACCATCAAGTCCAGACACTTGTAAGTACGGTGAACTACTACTTGAGAAACAAGACCCAAGGTTGTTATTGGGATTGCTGCGCATGCCGTTTCGATTTCTCTCCGTGCTGTGAGTTTCCTTTTCTTTACTTTCCCCCAGAGGTAAAATCAGTTAAATCAAGAAAACGGGTCGCGAACTCAATCGCACCTCTTCGTTCTATCCATCGACTGGACAAATTTCAATCGAAGAAAGCACGCACGTCTTTGCGGCAGAATTAATCATTCTCGAACAGTGTAGGAATGGAAGGTAAAAGTGATATCTGTAGCAGCTCGAGGTATCCCTAACCTGTTACAATGCCTTTCAAGAAAGAATGGCCCAAAAGAATGATGAGCAACAACGTTCTGCTCATCACAAATTGTTAGGCGTGTGTTGTTCGTCTGCATTGTCGTTGTACTTGAGCAGCATTTTCAAATTTCCAATACCACTTCAAAACACTTTTGTGCTACTCGAACGACAACCGTGCTTGCGCAATTATTTCATTTATACTACACTGACCTGATCGCGTGGTGACTCCAGGGCCATCTATGAAGCACTACAACATCCTGTTCACTGACGTCATCTAGAGCGATCATCATACTTAATGTTGCTACCGTCATTCACTTTCATTTCGATCAGTAACACATGGATAACAAGTTTTAACATGTGTATACATTTTTCTATTAACTACCCAGTATGTCGCTATGAAATTCACATGTTTGAAATATATCGCTATTATATTCGTATGTTTTAAATAAGTCATGAAATTCATATGGTTGGAGAGATCTGATGATCAGTGATTTCGCTTAATTATCTTGAATAAACACAAGTAAAGTTTGTTGTAAGTTAATCCCCTGTAATCGTAATGCTGTACACACACACACAAACAAAATAAACAAAAAAACAACTCAAATTTCATTTTATTTTTGTCATGTGTGTACGTATGAAAGCTGTTCTAGAAGCTGATAACTATTGTGTACTATAAAGTAATGTTTTCTACCACATTTTTTGTAACTGTATTGATTTCTTTCTTTTTCAGTCATCTTTTGTATAAACAGAACGACATAAATCACTTAAGAATGAAATTTTATATTAAAGGCACACGGAATTCCGCAACTGTGCATTTGGAGATGAGGGAGGTAAGAACAGCATATGTAATTTACTCCGTACTTTACAGTGTAAGCATGAACAACGTTTCTCCTCTAGCGCGAGGCTTTATCAAGTTAAAAGGACGTAATAATGACGTAAGACACTGTTCTAAATTATTTCAGCTTCGGAGCAAAGAATATCAGTTTACACTAAAAGTGCATGATGTAGGGAAACTTTTGCTAAGATCATGAGTTATGACCCAAGTTTGTTCATTGCTGGAAGGAGCCATCATTGTGTAGCAACTCAGCAGAAACGCCATCACTGTGTACTACTAATAAAATAGATCTGTGGATCACACTAGCGATTTAGGTACGTCTCGTCTTTGTGGAAAAAAACAAGCTTAAGGATTTCGATGGTACAGAGTGATGCCAGTCACTTCTTCTTCACGGAGCGTTGGTGTGACTCCGTGCTCTTACAACTATTAAATGAGTTGAATCTACGTTTTTGGGGTGCGAGAAAGCTGTTTATCTAGGTTTGCACTTTAGAAAAAACTCACTTACGAAAGGTGCACTTTAGAACAATCGATTGATTTCTACGAATTCATGAGGAAGTAACGATTTTAAATTGCTGCCCCTATCTGTTCTTGTCTTACTTAGAGTTCTGTACAATACATTAAGCAGAAGATAAATGGTTGCTCGGACGCCCTTTGGAATATATTGTTTTGGAAATACCGGCAAAATCCAAGCGTCTTTCAGATACTGTCGTAGTAAATCAGATGCAGTGCCATTTCTCATATATTGTTATTTTGCAGGTGCTTATAATTTCTTCAATAGAAAGTATCAGAAGTGTAGTAAATAGGAATCGAAGTACACAATCTAAGAACTTGACATTTCTTAGATGATACCTCTTTGGTGCGTTTCTCAACATGCATCGCAGCCAACCGACTTAGGAGACTCAATAAGTTCGCGGACGGTTGCTAAAGATATCTGGCCATGCAGACTACAGTGCCCTCTGGATTGAATTGAATTTATTTATGGCCTTTGGGCATCTCAGGCTCAGGCCAAGATGGTGTTGGAAGGGAGTCAGCCAGGGTCTAGTTAGTAAACGCCAACACGGCATTTGCCTGGCACTGTGGAAAAACCTCAACCAGGATAGACGGCTCATGGGATCGTTCTCAGGACCTTCCAATTACTAAGCTACCGCGCTCGGTTATACCCTGGATTTTCTATAGATATTTTGGTGTAGGATTCATTACGTCGATCAACATGGTTCCATATAGATTTTCAGTTAAGTTTCGGAGACTAGCTAACCAAGGAAGTAACTTTAAGTCTTGAACTCCCAAATGTCTCACTCAGTCAGTCTTTATACACTTTTACCACTGCAGCACGTGACAGTTGAAGTTGACTTCGCATTCGGGAGGACCTGAGTTCGATACTAGCGGTTGACCGTCCTGACAGATTTTGTTTTTCAGAGTATTTCCTCAGACATACCAGGCAGATGCCGAGATGGTGCAGCGATGAGCATGTCTATAACTGCCTTTTCTTATTGCAAAAATTAATCTATTGAAATATCGTATATATTTGTTAATATTTGCACAATATCATGGCTGGGCCCTCGTTTTACCCCGGAGAGATATATTTTTGTAACCCAAATAAGAATTATTAATCCTAATGTAAATTTTCGTTCATCGATACAGAACAAATATCTCTGCACATTAGAATTCTTTAAAGACATGCATCAAAACTTTTATCCATAGCTGTATCTCCAAAATAGGCCCTAGCCGACACCTGCCCGCATCCTCTTCCCTATCCTATCCCGGCCTGAGCTTATTGTTTCGGAAGTGTTTTCATCTTTGGCTCGATAGCCAATGATCATGCTTTTTTTTTTCAGTCAGGTAGGTCGCGTGCTTTGCCTATGGTAGAAGCTGCTGCTAAGTTCGCGGAGGCTTAACATTAAGCTTTATTTATACGTTTGCGGTGTTGACTTTTCCAGTACGCTTTATGATTCGATAGGAGTGTGGAGCGTGCATTGTGGGCATTGTATGACTGGAAACTGTAGTGTGTACATGTAATTCGTTTCTAGTTTATTGTCCTGTACCGGTGAGTGTCTTCAGATTCGACTATCGTTATTTGATCCACCATTGGTAGTCATGAATTGCAAGTTCTGATACAAACTTCCGTTTCTAACTTGTATCGCTACTTTACACAATATCTGCAGCCTCTTTTAACTGATAGAGCCTCTTGAAGGATCGTCTCTCTTTATTATTTCCAGTCTCTGTCCTGGTAACCCCAGGATACTCACTCTACTTACTTTGTAAAATCCACAGACACCGCAGTCAGAAAAAGGCCTTATTCCCATGTTAGCTCACGTACCTAATGAACCTGTGTTTTCCTTGATCATTACTTTCAGCCATTCCACAATGGTTCATGCTACAGTGTCTAAATAACAACAATATGTATTATTGTGTGTGTTATAAATGTCTTTCTATAAGGGAGCATACACTGTAGAAAAGTCAAATATTTATCATTTCAGTAGATTGTTTACAAGAACGATGGGCTTAATATTGTGTCTGAAGTTCATACAATCAACACAGACCGATCCAACCCATTGAGTAATACTTATATCCCCACAACATCCAGATCTCTATGATTCAACCAAATTGTACAGAAGATTCCATACATTACCAAATATGTCAACAAATCCATTCCTAAAGACCTATTCTACGATATTGGCATCTTATTAACATACATTTTAATGTTGGTGAATTACATAAGTATTTTAACTCACAAAGCAATAGTAGAACGCAAATAAGTTTTCTTTAAGAATGACTCAAACCAATCGGTTCCTGGCCGCTGCAGTTCAGAATAACAATAAAATAAAATAAAAAGTTGACAGAACTATTGCTCAAATTTAAGTAGTATTTAAGGCGTATAGAATTACAGCATTTGGTATTCTGTAGATCTTTATTGGAAACAAAAAATACAACTTCCTTATTTCGTCATCGTTTCTTCCGTTTTTGACAGTTTCTTCACTCCTTGCAAAGTTTGTTTTCTGTATCTTCTATTACATATTTACCCCTCATGTGTGAAATTAAGTGATCACTGCGATTCTATTAACAATTGCTAAAGGTGCGAAGATCTCTTGGTAGGGATCTAAAACTATTAACTCTGGTTATGGTCCGGTACGTTGTTTCAATAGAGAACTAACTTTTCGCCATTTTAAGCAACCTACTATAACTTAACTGTTATGCGAGACAGCGTACACGTTGAAGAAATATCTGACACGGACAGACAAAGATGGAATATAAGGTCCGCGATGTTATCAAGAATCGAATAAACATATAGTATTTTCGTGAGAAGTATGCTGTGCACTGTGTTTCCTGTACTGTTCAGCAGTGGCGGCGTAAAGGAAGGGAATCTGCCGGTCGCCGACACAAGTGAATAATCGCTCGTTAAGGTTAATTAACGGAGCATATCGATGGTGGTTGGTGACGCACTGCGAAGCATGACTCTCAACAAATCAATATCATTCTCAGGTATAGTTTACGGCGAGTGAGCGAGAAGATATGAAGGGTGTGAGGCAAAAACATGGTAACCCACAAATGTTTATTTTTTGAGTTATTCAGCACCCGATAGAAAGGAATCATACCGCGTCGTTTAATGTTGTCCGACTTCAAATTGTGCTCCAGAGATGGCAGCAATATTTACTTATGGTAAGCCTATTGTAACATTTTGGGATTCATAAGATGGTAACCAACAATTAAGATGGCGGGAAACGAGGAGCAGTATACCAGCTTGCCACTAAAAAGGAAAAGAATTTGAAAATTAAACATTTCTTACAGCGAGTTCAGTGAAAAGATTTATTCTTGAGTGACTTAAGTAGCGAATATTATGGTATAAATAATAAAACATGGTAACCTACACAGCAGCATGAAAAATAGAAATTCGGTATTTTGATTTGGTACAATTATTTTAAGCCTTTATGTATAGCTTTACGTGAAAAATCAGCTTTCAGCCAATGAAAATGACTTGTGCATCAGTAAAAATCGAATTTCTTAAAAGTTTAACATTGTGGGTTACCATGTTCTTGCCTCACACCCTTCATATGTCTCTTGGCAAATGAACCATCGTGAGGCCCCCAGTTTTGTCGTGTGGCTCTGTCTGAATACGGAAAATAAGATATTCCGGCGAACAGTAGCATTGTGCTTACCTCACGATTGTATTCGCGAACGGGCCTTAATCAAATCCACTTGCCTCGAGCCCCAGATTGCCGTACGCCGCCACTGCTGTTGAAATCTGTATAAATAAACGTACACAACACTTAAAAAAAATAACGTACCTGTATAACGACTGTATGCATCGAAGATTTTATTTTAAGAAAGGCTGTGTAGTGTTTGTAAAACATAGCGTGTTCAAACTATCGGAGAAGAAAGTTTATAACCATTTCAAGAATTGTGTCGGTGCCGATTTTCTGTTTTGGTTTTTGTTCAGTGTTGAAAGAGCTTCATTGTTATAAGTTTGGGTATTCACAACAAACAGTCAAGCTATTTCAACAATGATCAAAAAGAAAGTTAAAAATCGGCATTGATAAAACTTTTCAGATTATGAACTTTCTTTTCTCTAGATTAGTGCTGTCATCTAGTGTTAGAGTTCGTTGCTCTACCCTAGTCTTAAGCAATTAACGTAAAACTTTCCAGTTATGATGTAAATAGTACGTAGGCTGTCCACAGCCTGTCACCGCAGAGTCAGAAGCATGCAGTGATACCAACTCAACATAAGATTTTTTTTTAAACAAGTGAACCTATCGATGGTTCAGAGCGCATTTTTGAATAAACTTGTCAGAGGAGTAGGAGACATAAGAAAATGTCGAGAAAGCATGATTAAAAGTGCTTTCGTCGATAAAAACGGACACAGTGGCTAAAAATCTTATTTATAAAAATAAGTACCGTATACGCTCGCGTAATCGCACTTTTTAAAGTAAAATCGCTACGCCAAACTACGGGTGCGGACTTTACAAGAGTCATTCAAAAACCGGACATTTTTCCCTCATTTACTTTCTGGATAAATTGCAACTTCAAACCTATGTAATACCGGTAATTAATTGAATGAAAATCAAATGAAGATTGTGGTAGTATATCTAAATTTGTGGTTGTTTAAAATCAGTAAACATTTTTTTAAACTATTACCTTTATTTTCTCCTTGCAAATCATTTCCCTTTTGTTTTTTTTTTATCTGCTGAGTGGATTGGTGGCGCCGATGTTATGACTGAAGAATACGTGCACCAGAACTTAAGGGAACAAAACCAAAATAGCGAGTACCCGTAACGTATATTTTCAGAGGAAGTCTGTGCTTTTTAGGGTGCGGACATTATGCGAGTCACTTTTTTCTTTAAAATTTTTACCTCTTTAAAAGTTCAAGTTCGGACATTACGTGAGCCTATACGTTACTTAAGTATGATCTAAGTTCGAAAAAAAAACTCTTAAAGGAATAGCAAACAAATACACAATGGGTACTTCGCGGAATGCACTATGAGTGAAAGGTTACGGTCCTCATGGCCGCCATCTTGAGTCTTGCTCGATTTTTTTTAAATAGGAAGAGGGTTGTGTAAAACAAGTATATCTATCTAAATTAGAATTTTCATAGAAATATCTGGTGTAGTAAAAAGTAATCCATTATTTTTGCATGACATTGAAGGCTTGACCTACCATAGTTAGAATGATCCAATTTAGGTCACATATGCGCCGTTTTGTTCGATAACGTGTTGCCATTTGGAAGGTAATATCATGATGCCTCTCTCATAGAAGCCCTTGTCCCTATTGGCAAAAAGTTGAGACAGTCGATTTTCACAAGCCTCTCTTGAAGCGAATTTTTCACTAGCAAACGTGTTCGCCATGGACAGGAACAGATGGTAATCACTCGGTGCCAGGTCCGGACTATAAGGTGGATGCATAAGAACCTCCCAACCAAGCTCCCGGAGCTTCTGGCGAGTCACTATCGATGTGTGTGGCCTGGCGTTGTCCTGGTGGAACACAATGCCTCTCCTATTGGCCAAAGCTGGGCGATTGCTGCCTTCAGACGGTCCAATTGTTGACAGTATAGTTCCGAGTTAAGGGTTTGGCCGTAGGGGAGCAGCTCATAGTAGATAATTCCCTGCCAATCCCACCAAACACACAGCAAAACCTTCCTGGCCGTCAATCCTGGCTTGGCACCGTTTGCGCCGGCGCACCGCGCTTCGACCACGACCGTTTTCGCGTGACGTTGTCGTAAGTGATCCACTTTTCATCACCAGTCACCAACCGCTTCAGAAATGGGTCGCTTTTGTTGCGATTCAGCAGCGATTCGCAGATGGAAATTCGGTCCATGAGGTTTTTTTGCGTTAACTCGTGTGGCACCCATACATCAAGCTTCTTTGTGTATCCAGCCTTATGCAAATGGTTCCACACGGTTTTTTGTGCAATGTTTAGCTCATGGGCAATCGAAACAGTGCTTACATGACGGTCGGACGCGACAATGTCCATGATTTTATCGACATTTTCGACACTTGGCCTTCCAGTGCGTGGTACATCTTTGACGTCAAAATTACCGGAACGGAATCGACGAAACCAAAATTGCGCGTGATTGGCTGTTACAGTATCTGGACCATAAACACTATTCACATTTGCAGCCGCTTGGCTTGCGTTTTCGCCTTTATCGAAGAAAAACTGCAAAATATAGCGTATTTTCTCTTAGTTAGTGTCCATTTTGACGCGCGCTCACACAACACTGAGTCAACTCATCACAACTATCTGAACAGTGTTTGTAGTACGCAATCTGATCGTTTGAACGCCATCTCGTTGAACCCGATCGGACTTATACAACGCGAGCTACAGATCACTGAAGCCATCTATTGGCAAAATAATGAATTACTTTTTACTACACCAGATATATTGGTGGAATCGCTTTTGCCATAAATTAATTTTATTAGAGATAACGAGATGTGACATTAGTTTGCGTAGTTGATTCAAAAATCTGGATATAATCTATTCTTTTCGAAACTCTGCAAGAAATGAAAACCTAATGTATATTTGCACCATCTACTTCTTAGTATGTAGTGTGTCCGAAAAGTTACCAGTGTTTAGGACCGTATAACTCAGAAACTAAATGGAATGAGTACGCTTTCTTCGAAGAAAAAGCACTGTATGTTGTGATCTGTGATACAAGCATATTGAATGTCATGCATAATTTAATAGTAAATATTTAAAATGTTGCCAGAAACGATTTTTTCTTTTTTTCAAATCTAATGTATTGACACACAGAACTCACTACGGTAAATTATTGCAATATTTCCCAATACCACCGAACAATCTGGATGGCCATGTATTGAATTTGACAGACAATTGAGGAATTCAAATGGAAAACCATGTAAGTGCCACAAACGAAATTGTACAGGGGTGAGGAAAACGGAAGGTTTCTACGCCTTGAACACACGTAACTACATCATCTTCCGTTATGATTTTCAATTATTTGCAATGGTCTGGAAACTTCTAGATTTTTGCATGTTGTTAGGTTTGGCAATTCAAACCTTTTTAACATCAAAAACGCGATTTTTGGATTTGTGGCACTTACATGGTTTTACATTTTATGTCCTCAATTATTACGAACCACTGTTGCTGTCAGGTGTCACTGACAACCCTGAAATGTCGATTGTTATTAACGTTTTGAAATTGGGAATATTGATGCTGCAACCCTAAGAAAGGTATCAGAAAACATGATCAAATGTACAAACTTATGTATCCAAGAAAGTGGTGGACACTTTGAATATTTGCTGTAATTTCAGGGTTATAAGGTGTATGTAGGTTATTGCATATTTTCGAAAATTACCAAGTTTCTCTTTTTTTTTTTTCTTAAAAGTGCCTTAGTGTACCAGCCAGAGGTAAAGCACGTCTGTCAGTGACACTTAACAGTAGCAGTGTTGCCAGTGTGGCTCGTAGTATTGTAAAAACATGGATTTGGGGAATAGCTCTATAATACCTTTTTTGCAGTGTTTGTAAGACTTCATCAACGTGCATTTTCGGTCAAAATCAATAGATGGGCCATCCAGATTGTTCGGTGGTATTGGGAAATGTTGCAGTAATTTACCTCAGTGAGTTCCCGATAGTTATCTCAACAGTGTTCTACAGTATAAATAATAATTAGAAGTAAAATTCAAATATACAAAGATTCTATTCTTAACTCTTGGACTTTATTAACTGATTCTATTTTAAATATTTGTTAATTTTACGCTTTGTTGACTACTTTCTTATACATGATAGTAGAAGGCACCTTTCTAAATTTTAAGACAGTCCTGTTAACATTTTGCTCACTTTAATGAGTGAATCAAAATAATAATAAAACGACAATATTAACGTACACAAACATTTAATGACTGAAAAGAATGTTGTAGGGTTTTGTTAAGAAACACGAGAATTTTCATTCTATTGAGACCAATTTGAGTCCTTTCGATACATATTATTCATGTGCTGCATCGAAAACCTAAAGGAGGCATTTAAAAGGTATCAAAATTTTTTGTACGTCTTGTCCTCTATTATATCTTTAAGGGGGAAAAACATTAAAGTTGTTTTTTGATCCCTTTGGAAAAAAAAATCCCTAAAGTCTTCCATTTATTCTAATCAAAATACATTTTTTGGTCATAACATGATTTGTAGATGGTTTCATTCAGAATGAGATGGTTTTTATTTCAAGTTGATATCCTAATAAATAAAAAAGTTATTTAACTTATCGCTAACCTCTAAAAACGGCTGATCCTTATAAACAAAATGGCTGCTAGAATCCATAGTGGTAATGGTATTTTTTTTTTTTTTAAGTTATTTCTTACTACCAGATACATACATAAACAGAAAATGCATGTGTAAAAATAAAATAAAATATGTCCGCAACAAATTATTTTTTATTGGTTGATTTCGTATGGATTGACCCATGTTTTAATAACATTTAAAATGAATGGAAAGTCACACATGTTCTATTCTTTATGCTAAGCAGCAGTGTAACAAGTTTTTCGAAATAGAAGTGGAGACATTGCTTGAAAATGACTTTATGTTGAGTTAGCAATGCTGCATGGCTTCCAACAACATTGCAGTGACAGGCTGTGGATTACTGTCTTGTGATTGTGAACATCAGGAAGTTTTGCGTTGATTCCGTAAATTAAATATGAAGGTATTTGGTTGTATATGTCAATGTTGCTACAGTCTGCCCGTATATTTGTGTGTAGTGCTCATTAGAAGCAGTGGCGAAGCATGGCATAAACAAATTGGTAGACATCATTTAAAAATTCCAGGTAAAAAGTCTATTCAAAGTTGTAATTGAGCGTTAGAGCTTAGCGAAAGCTATCCGAATATAGTAGAATATAATAGAAACAAATAAAATCAAAGTTCATTGGTAATGCATAAGAAAGTAATTAAATTAATCATCACAAAATTTGGGTAGACGCTGTCTGCCGTGCTTATCCCGAGAATTCGCCCCTGAGCAAGAAAGTTCATTTTTTTTTTTTTTTTTTTGTTTTAGAATTCATGGTAATATTATGATTAAAACATTTAATAGAAACATATTTTTTCTCTCACAGAATGAGTCTGGATATTATGAGTATCGATACCTCTTCGTAGAAATTGACGATATCTCAAGGCAAAGGATAGTTCTCGAAGACAACAGGTACCCTGATACCACACCGGATAGCTCGCTAGCTAGAGTTACGTGATTCCTAAGTGTCTGTACTTATAAATCGCTGGTATTAAATGATATGAGTTTGTTTTCATGTACGAGATCCGAGACTGGAAATTAGGTTTTTTTTTTAATCAGGTAAATCAAATTTTACTTCCTTTGTATATAGATATGTAAAATATAAAATGCAAAGAACTGAATAGTAGCCAAGTTTTTGGCGTAAGTAGTTTCCCCATTTTGTCTACTTCTTTGTGAGAAGTGTGTGTACATTATTAATAAACTAACATGCAGTGATGTAGTCAAATGTAGCCTTTGATGTATCGGTACTGTACTGGAATCAGAGGTTTCTTCTGTGTAAACAGATTGACAGCTTGATTTTGTAGTAATTGTAAAAGTAATGATTTTTTTTTTCATTACTGCAGCAAGATGTGTTCAATGAAAAAGGGAAATTTATATTTTGTGTACTGCCCATGTTGCCTTAACTTCGTATGTTGTATATAGATCAGTCTATATAAATATATGAGGGTGTGTGTTTGTATATAAGAACTGCAAGTGAGACATTAAATTTGTATTTAAAAATATATATATAATAACTGTGTTTTTATACATTTTGTCGTCTGCAGGATAATTAAAACAATTTGGAAAAATGGAATGTGTGTTATTTTATTTAATGAATATTCTTTATACGTGTGGGCAGAATTAAATTGTGTAGGTATCTTGTTTTTTTTTTAATAAGCAAGTGTTGTAACAGGTTACGGTTTCACTGAATTGACGTCACAGTCTTGTTTTGACAGTATAAAATCGAAATCGAAATTAACAAAATTCCGCCGTGGCTTTATGAGAGCGTGCTGTAAGAATGTCCGGTATTCATTGTGTAGTCCTTGGTTCGACCATCCTGACTGAAGTAGTCACACTTTAGCTTGACCTAAGATGACACCTTATTATTCAGGGTATCCAGCGGTGTGGCAAACCGCGAAAATCAGGAAATTTAGTTGGTCAGGGAAATATGGAAGTCAGAAAATTTAGTTGGTCAGGGAAATACGGAAAAGTCAGGAAGTTTAGTTGGTCAAGGAAATATGGAAAAGTCAGGAACTTTAGTTGGTCAGGGAAATGTTATGGAAAAGTCAGAAAATTTAGTTGGTCAGGGAAATATTATGGAAAAGTCAGGAAATTTAGTTGGTCGGGTAAATATTATGGGAAAGTCAGGGAAATATCGTGGAAATTTCAGAAAATTTTCTTTGAATCAGAGAAAAGCAAGGCAATTTTAAGTTTTGTCCGTATTCAGCCCTATTTGTGGATGTTCCTGTCCTTGGAGGGGAGCGAGCAGAGAAGGATATTGCATGTGCTTGTAGGATAGTGTTAGAGCCACAGTCTTTTACCCCTTACTTTTAGCCTAATCAAAGTTATTTCATACATTGACTTGGCTGTTGCGTGTGAAAGGTTAAATTAAATTGATTTTTCTATCTTCCCTTAAATTAATGTGTTGACGAATGACGACAATCTGGAAAAATGTAAGTTTGGTCTGGAAAACCGGGAAAAGTGTTTTTTTTACTACTACTACTACTCGCTAGACACCCTGTTTTGCTAGCCCAGGGCCGTATTGCCACCGGACTTGAAGAAAATATTTTGAACATTTCTGTGTCGATTTGGGTAATGGAGTACTTAAACCGAAAAGCACCTATTTCCTGTTGCGGTGCGGCAATATACAGATCTGATCTATTTACTATGTTTTTAAATGCGTTGTACAGCGACCCATTTTACATGGAAATAACAAAATTCGATAAGAACAATGTATAGTTAATAACAAGAGATACACAGATCTTATTTTAAAATGGAAAACTTATTTTAAGCCCAGTTTATATACATGTCCCAGCTCTCAGTAGCAAAATATCGAATGGTGGGAAATTGTTATATACCAGAATAACGACACCCTAAGGACTGAGTTATAAAATTAATGTTTAGTTTCCCTTCAAGGTGGTAGTCACCTATATCCAGGGTTGCCATCAGACAGAGAATTTAAATATTGTGCGAAAAATCGGGAATTGAGAAAAAACTTGTTTTTTTGGTAGTTCATCAGAAAACGAGAAAGAGAGGGTGACTGATTCCAAGGATGCCATTAAGATCGGCAAACGAATGGTTGATATGGAAGGAGTAACGTTGAAAATTACTTTGGAAGCCAGGAGACGGGAGGAAGCCATTACATTCGTAAATCAAACGTCTGTTTAACTCGAAGAAGTGAAGAAGAATAGGATTATTCATTTTTGGGTGAACTGTAGGAAGTGAAACCCTAATTGTTTCGTACCTAATGTGATGTAATTAATATTTTTCTCTTGTAAGGCCATCCAAGAACTGAAAATCCACCCATTTTATGATTAAGCAGTATAATTCTTATACGGTAGTAAACTTCTTTTTATACATTTTAGAAGCTATAAAACAACGGGGCACTTCAGTTCCTCTGATTTAGGAAACTGCACTTGTTATATTTTTTTCTTAGTCTGGTATGAGTCTTCACATCCGACCACCGGGTAGTTTTTTAAAGTAATTAAATTGTTTTCAGACAGTTTGTGTGTGTCACTATTAACAGCTTCCTGTAATTTCATTTGTACTATCTTTATTGTATGGGAGTACTAAGATTTGTTAATCTCAGTAGTTACGATACGCAAAAACGAAATCAGGGAACTATGATGTATTATGTCAGGAAATTCGGAATTTGAAAACCAGTGGCAATCCTGAACTCATGATATATTTAGCAGCAGTTGTTGCTAGACCTGTGAGAGCTGTCTATACAGGAGTTCAAACTTAGTTGTAATGCGACACAAACCTACCGTAGTGTGGTCGAGAGGGCAACATCACATTATACGGATAGTTAATGGTTAAATCAAATCCACTTCGAAGACACTACGTAATGATGAAACTCGAGGACGCTTTCTAACAAAGATAACCACGGTCTGAAGCCATCTTGACGCACATCTTCGCATCATCATAAGAGAACTCGCCGAAGAGTACAATGTGCTAGTGTCAACGATTTCCAAGCATCATCAAATCTGTACAGTGAAGAAGCTCGTTACGTAAATACTGCATGAGATGATCGAATATCAGAATCACTATAATTTGAGATTTGAAATAACCTTGTCCCCTGAAACGAAACGGAGCCCTTAATAAATCGTATCGTAACCAATGATGATATTTGATAGTTGTAGGGCCGTCGGTCCCTGCTCGTGCCATCGATGTGGGCTTTGTGGTGGACAAACACCGTGTGCGTGGGTTTTCCCGTTGCCTCTCACTTTCTTCATTCATCCGACCTGAGCCAAAGTTGCCCAAAGGCCTTAAAATTAAATTCACATTCAAACTGATAATTGTACAACTATAATCGTTCTGAACAGAAGCAGAACTGTGGTGAGCACCCAACGTATCGTGGACTGTTCAAGGTGTTATACACTAGATTCCTGTATACTGGCGAAAGCTTTATCTCTGTGACATGCTGTAGAGACCTGGAACAAATACACGAGAAAATCACACGCGTAGAACAAACTACACGAAACACTACCACATCCAGCGTACTCCTCTAACGTGGCACCAACGAATATCTACCTTTTCATGAATCTAAACAACTACGTAAAGGACAGGATCTTCAGAAGCAAATAAGATGCTAAAATTGCGGTTGGGGACTTTTTTTTTTGAAACTACGCTTTTTGTTTCTGATTAACTTTGAATTGTATTTATTCTGAGTGTGTTTTATATAGAACAGGACTACAATTCGTTTGATCGTATTATTTATAGACGAAAGTTCGCGACACAAGACCTTTACATAGACCATTTCCATTAGAAACTTTATAGGAAGAAACAGCGATTATGTTTACATCTTTAATGGCTGAAGAAGGATTTCTATTATTATTTCTTTCATTATTAATTTCATTTTTTCTCTATGGAAGTCCAAATAATGTTCCAATTTGCCACTTGGCATATTCAATTTTACAATTTCATAGTCGACACGTCCTGTATCTATACCCTCGAAATTATCCATTGCTGTCAGAGCCATTTTGTAAAGAACTCTAACCTCGCAAAAGATTACTTTTCGGAACTCAAAATCTTACTTCCGTTTGTTTCCTGCATGAAATTTAGTTCCAGCTTACATCATTGTCTGCAAGCGTTTGAGTGGTATACAGTTAATTCACGCGAATGCTTGCAGTGCAACATTCATTGTAAGTATTTCTCATCGACGCACAAAAATGGTCGATCCTAAGGATGTAAATCTTCCCCCAGGCACATAATAGGGGATATAATCACACAACAATGCTACATACTCTTAATAAGGATACCAACCAGCTCTATTGTTGGTGGAACTTCCTGACCACGCCAGTCTTTGGATAGTTCCTTACATCTCTCATGGTCATAAGGAATAACATTAGAATTCAAGACAGATACAAACCCAAACAAGCGCAACTGTACCTCCATACTTGACTTCGTTTTTAATGATGTGTGGATGGTAATGTATCCTTACTTCTCGCAATGGTAGTTTTCGTCGACACTCACTGTTCAGAGAAAATCGGGAATCACCATTGAAGAGTACTTACTGCCACAGCTTGTGGATCCAATTCACATATGCGCTTGCTCACTGTAAACTCATCCTTCTCTGCTGTTGGGTAAGCACCTTCCTGTAGTCGTCTGCGAACCATATTTGTTGGTACAGATCATCAGCACATCTGCACGCAGTTATGTGGCGGACCTGTTTCTTCCGACTATACAAGCTGATGTATCGGTCATCAGTGGCTCGCTCGTGTAACAGTCACGCAATCGGTCTCCACGAGTCATTTTGTGTTGTCTGAAACGTGATTCACACCGAAGAATGTACATTGAATCAGTCACGTTAGCCAAATGTTGTCTTGTTCCCATATTCAAATGTTTGGACTCACCTTCTCTTATGCAGTTCACAGCACTAGTGCAATCATTCGTGTAGAGGGCCTACCACGCTAAAAGATACAATGAGGGCAGTGCTGTAGCTACTGCTGCGTCAGATAGATTCTTCATTCGTGCTTTCTTAATATGTTCTGGCTTAATTTTAGTATTTCCCCATATCTTATGCCCTGTAGCTTTGACTTACGAACAACGGAGCTTTGACTGAGGCCACATTCTCGTCATATAAATTGAGTGCTCTTCGTCTGACTTTTACCAAGCGATGCCAAAACCACATGAGTTGCTGCCTCCGCGTGAGTTGTAATTTGGGTCCACAGTTTTTTTTTTTGTTTTGTTTTTTTAATGTGTGGATTAGTTTTACCTCTGCACTGAGTAGAGGCATGAAAAATTCGCAAGCGCGAATATGGGCATTTCGAAGAAATAACGTTACTGGTAGCTGAGTATTGTAGCCTAAGTGGTAAATTAACAAGAACTGAATTCGCGAACAAAATGATTTTCAGCCTTTTATGTGATTTTTTTAATGACTAAAGCGATTATCTTCCTTACAAACGTACTTTCTGAAATTATAGTCCAATATGTTATTTTACGGGAAAAAAAATCGAATTACAATTATTCTATTTAGTAGCAGACATCATTTACAGCATAGAATGGCATACTGTCTCAAATCGAGTCTTGGTCGATATTGAGAACGCCCGATTCGACTCTTTCATCGACCTTTTCTGTTCGAGTGCAACTTGTTGTCTGCTTCTTTTGTGTCCGTGGTTATCGTGCCGGTGTTGAAGTTGGAGTGTCGAACGTTCCTCAAATAAGCATTAAGCAACAAAATGCCGAAGCATGGTATATGTCTGTGAAAGTGAGAGGCACACACCCAGCAAGCCAAATGCTGACCAAGACACGGGGATTTTGGTCGGGCCGTCGCACAGTGGAGTGTTTGCTGTCAATTTGTGGCCAAAAATATTTTGTGAGTTTAATCGAAACAGTAAGCGTTGTAATAACAATGTTATAATTGATGATTTTTGATAATAAAACATGGAAGAAATATGCAAGAAAGCGAAAAAAAAAAAAAAAGTAAATGTGATATTAGTAACCTTATTATGCGAAGTCCTCGGAGTCCTCGGCGAAGTCCGTTTTCTTCCTCGGTGTCTCCGAGAGTAGGAGAGTTAACGTTTTCTTGGGAAACGGCACCTTTCCTTTTGGTCTTTGATCTTGAACAACTGAGTAGCGGATCTGAACTGGAGAGAAGCATAGAACTCATAATAGATAGACTTATCACGCTTCCCCATTTCTGGCTGCGCTAAAACTGATGGATTTTTGTTCAGAGCACGTGGTTTTGAAGCCATCCGCTAGGTAGCTCTGCCATAACCTCATAGTAGAGTATGACGTCTATGGCAGGGCTACCTAGCGGATGGCTTCAAAATCACGTGCTCTGAACAAAAATCCATCAGTTTTAGCGCAGCCAGAAATGGGGAAGCGTGATAAGTCTATCTATGATGAGGTCTATAGTAAAAGTCTGTACAGTACGTCTCTGATACATTGCTCTCGGTAAACCTTGGTGGAGAAATTCTGTCTGTATTGACGGAAATGCTTGTTCCTAGCCTTATCTGTCTACTCTGAGAGTTGGCCAATAGGCAATATTGCACGTTGGTTCACTGTTGCCCCATGCATTAGTATTTTGTGCATAATCGGTGTCATAGGGTACTACCCATATAACTCTACGTAGCCCTGATTTTTTTTACATTATTTTATATCCATTTCTATAAAATAAATTGGATTCGGCTTATAAGGTTACTATCTACTCCCGTGATTCGAGAAGTAATGTCAACATTTGAAAAAAAAATCGTCTTGACGTGTCTCCATCATTAGTATTCCCGAAACCTGCCTTTGAAATATCTACAAGAAGTCTCATTTCCGTTCTGAATTAATCTTGAATTTGTCTCTGCAACTTTTTTTTTATTTTCTGCTTCTTCTTCTTTACGTACATACCACGTCTTAATTGGTATTTTATGTGATATATGTAAAAGGCTCAAAAAGTCCAATCCTGGCGTGCAGAATTGACAGGTCAAACTTGAATGCACCGAAATTCTCCTCAGTTTGTTTCTGCAGGTTATTCAAGTTTTTTGTTTCTCCAAAAAGGTAATATTTCATTGTTAACAAATGTATGAGTTGCTGCGTTACTTGGCATGTACCATAGTAAGTACCAAATTATGCTTGATATGAAGTATAACAATTTTGTCACTATTTCAGACCACTTAAGGATTTCTTAGTGATATTGTGTACAAAGCCTATGCGTATTGGCCTACAGAGTCTTCTGGAGGAGGGCACTGGATTCTGCAAAAATTATTTTGATTTGGTTACCACTATTGTATATTAGACGTTCATTTTTACTTCATTGAAGTTTATTTTTTTTTTTTTACTTCTGACAGACTTAATGGAGGAGCATCGAGTTATCTTCTTTAATTGCGATACAAGGCAGAGCTAAATGTGGGACACCATGTGTCACATTTCAATTTTGATAACTTGAAAAACGTAATTAGTTCTTTTAACTATGTTACATCATAACAAATTCGAAAATGTAGAGAGATCCGGTTGACACCCTTTCCTTGTGGACGTCTATGTTTCTTACACAAAAACACTTTCTTTTATTCATTAAAAATTAGCATAGGGTCAATGCTATGGCACAAACATTATATATTATTTGCAAACTAATGTTCTTCAGGTGTTAGTTTAAGTTGTACTTCACAAAAAAAAAATGATATATATAAAACGAAGAAATGTTTCATTTGTTAACACTTCAGTAGTATGACCCTTTTTTTTTGTTTTCTCGTATGCAGGAACTGTCGTCAAGGGACATATTTTGTGCCATATCTTCCTGTAATAAGAAGTAAAACGCTTGAAAATTCATGTTCGCGAAAATTTAAAAGTTATGCTAAACAAAATGGCGTGTACATGTGGAATATTTTTCTTCGAGAAAGTTCAGTAAAAAGTCTAAATTTTATACAACCGGTAAAAATATTGCCCATTATATACAAAATATTTACTTAATTTTCAATACTGCAAAATCATTTCTGGTTTTGTTTGAATATATATGGTTTTCCATAAATAATTAAAGTAAAAGCTTCATACTTACACAGCTCCAAAGGCTGTTTCATAAATCCCCCTGTAAAATCAGTCTAGTAGCCACCAACATGCAGCGTTTTACACACAAGCCGCGAGAACGAAGAAAGACTACATGATCACCTGCTTTCAAACCGTGAGGGACAATAAGGTTCAAATGTCGACTGTATGACGCAATAGCTATTGTGCAGCAGGAAACACTAGATATTATGGTTTTCAGTGAAATTCCTGATTCGAACTTTGGGTCAGCTTTTTCCTATAAATACTCCACTGTGCGTCGTTGGAAAGAGACGGAAAGCTGACTGGCGCCGACCTTAAAAACAAATTTTAAGTGTTTCTTTCAACGAACAGTTTTGGCGAAGCCAACTGCACTACTTTAAAAACTCTTACCAGTCACATGTGAACGCGTTTGAACTCAGTTAAAAGTTGTGTATTCAGAACAAGTCTTCTGAAATTGAACACAAACTTGGCTCCAAACAAGATGCTTACATTTTTTTGTAGTATGAATTTAATTCCATCCTGTTTTAAGGATGAAGAAAGGAAAGTTTTATCTTCAAGATCAGAATGAAAACAATTTTGGATAAAAGCTTAGGAAACCAAATGTGAGGGAATTATTAACATGGGGTTCAGAATAAATAATTTTGACTGTCATTTATCTGCAATTTTATAGCTTCTTCTCTACCCCATTCCGACCTGATTACAAAAAGAAAAAAGAGAAGAGACATCTTTGTTCGTGGCCCAATGGTCTTCGTTACAATTTTGTCGTTCCCGAGCGGAGGCGTTTTCTTTGACGTCATTTCTCTTCATTCCCATTTAGCTTCCGCAGATATAAATCTGTTTCCCGAGTTTCTTTGGGTGTCCTATCGAATGGTGCTAGGCATGTTCTGCAAATCGTAACGGTCCCTAGTTAGTGGATCTGCGGTCAGGAAAAAAATCACAAGAAATATTGTGGCAACCATCACATCATTTATTGTAACTTTTACTATTTTGTTGATGCAAGTAATGTGTTAAATTCCAAATTTCGAAAGGAAAAAGAGTATCCCTATATGAAAATACAGAATTTAAATTAAGTTTAAATTCTTTTCTGCATCTAGGGAAAAAATAAAAGTCCTTTTTGCGTGCTCCTATGAGTAATAGAACGCCTCTCACGGTGCCTCCAGTTACTACCTACTCTGGTAATAACTGGCACGTCCTTACCTTATTTGACTATTTTCACCCATTGTTACAAGTACCGTGGAATTAAAAAAAAAAAAAAATCTTTATAATTAATTTGTAATAACTCATGAACGATTGGAGATACGGTAAAACTAATTGCATCAGAGAGTTTTTGAGAAAATTTCAGATGTATTTGATAGGTCACTTGCCCCTATTCTCATTTGAAAGAAATAAGTTGAATCCAAGATGGCGGACGGAACATGTCGCATGCGTCAGATCTCATTCCCATTTGCTATGGTTACATTCATGTTGCATCAAATGTGTAAAAAATACATGGTTCATATTTGAATCACCCACTACATTTCAGTAGGGCCAGATTTATAAAATTCTTTAAGTATTCCAGGTTTTTCCAAGGTGGTAGATACCCTGGCAATTCAACGTGAACAGCAAAGGGTCAACTCTGATCTTGCAACAGTATAAAGTGTTCTAATCACACCGTAACTTCAGGCATAGTTCCAAGCTCGACTGTATTGTATGGCACTGTATTATTACTAATAAAATTCCAAACACAAAGACGTTATATTTCTCATTTATTGTACACACATGACTAGCAAAATGCCATTCTTACAAAAAATAAAATAAAATAAAAAATATATTACTTTTTTTTTACGATAAATACTACAAAAATGTTTCACACTTTAAATTCACACAATGAGCTATTTTTATAATGTATGTACACTCATATAAAAAAAAACACCAACAGTAA
>JAGDQP010002041.1:63209-110654 GCA_022664845.1 Lepisma saccharinum | reverse complement strand
CAATTCAGGTCTTCAATTCCAGTACAGTATTATACTCCAAAACTTCAGATAGGCTGTAAATGAGTTGTCCCTGTTGTAATATAGCTCTCCTGTCTAACTGCAATTTCCAAATCTTCTGCCTACGTCAAACACACCGGCTACTGGGAACACAATCCAGGTCTAATCTACTTGCTGTATGAAACTAGCATTCTCTACGGCAGCTTCTAGAATAGGTAAACTAATAACACACTTCGGAACTTGTAATAATATAATATCAATTTGAGAATGTACTTTTACGTTTCCACTTAGAATCGTGCTTCGTCGGTTCATTCAACGGTTTCTCTAACTTTCGACAAAAACTGGTAGGAATATGAAACCACTCTTGCAGAAAGGAAAAAATAAAATAACTATAGGTTTCAATTCGGTAACTATAGGTTTCAATTCACTTCCACAAAATTTCGTAGTAATATAATCGAATTACTCGCCGACAAAATAACTTAAGTTCCAAATCAAACTTCACTTGGCCGGAATTACTTATTTCTTACCAAAACTTCGAATCAACGAGGTGCCTTGCTCTCGCACCTAACACGTTAGAATAATGTATAATCAATTTGTAGAAAAACTTCCAATTCAATACTATCTACGCCTAAATCACTCATCGGCTACAACGACTGAAGAGGTGCCATGCTCTCGTATCTAACAACGAACACTTCTGTATCAGGGTTTGCTTCGTGCGTCGCTCGACAACTGTTCTTCTTCTTCTAGTTTGCCACGTCACGAGGGCGCCAAACCGCAAGATTTTTTTAGAACTATTTGCAGTGGCTTTTCTTTAAGGAGAGTCTACAAGGAAACACTTCCGGTACGGCACAGCACTCTTGACTTAACAGTAGTTTTGCGTATGGCCACCGCTAACCAGGGGCTTCGCTTCCCCGCGGCTAACGCCAGCCAGCTCCCTTCGAACGCACCGTGCCCTCCTTGCACACCTTGCTTCTCTTGGTGTACATCCTGCCCTGGTGGGTTTATATACATCCTAGTTTCTAGTGGCCTCTTTTAAAATTATAAACTTAACTTTTATTAAACTTCCTTTTGTGTATTTACATTAAAAACGATAAAAATATTTGCCCCACTATGTCAGAAACAACCATGTATTGAACATGTATTGAAATTCACTTTACCGTACACAGTCAATAATTACCATTTCGTAACATTACAAATATGTTACGATTAGATTTTCTCGTAGTCTGAAAGCAAGCTTAATAACATTTGTAGCCAGTATCTTATCTCCATAATTACCGTGCCCAACTTAGAGATAAATCAATATCAGTATCACTAAAATAAATCAATTTTACCTGTGCTTTTTCAAATAATTAAATAATGGCAAAAATATAAATATGCAAAAAAAAAAACTTTTGTAAAAGTACAGATACGTGTTGATTTTCATTTTCCAAAATCTTAAATCCAGAAGTGGATAATATCACACATATTTTCCCCCAGCATTTAATTTAGTATTAGTTTATTCAATTTTCATTAACATTCTATAATGCGATGACCAGTGATAATATTTCTCTGTTAATGATTGCTTTTGTTGTTACTAAGCTCCCTATTTTACTAATAAATACAATCACGGTATTCTTCCAAAGATTCAGAGACGAATCCTACTATATTATGGATCTCAACACATGTAAACACAATACACATTTTCTACTCTTCTTGGTCAGTTTTCTCGTTGTAATGTTCTGGAAAATAGTACACAAATTATTCTGAAGCCATTACAGACAATCTTTCGAACTGGATATTTGGTTCATCCGACAGGGTGAATCTCTGGTATAAAATTTGGGAGGTGAATGCTCATGCCAAAACAAGAAAAAAAATCTTATGAACAGGCGCACTATCATGCCTAGTTTCGGCGCTAGAGAGTCCCAAAAATGCCCAAAACTGTATTTCAGAGCAATTTATTTCGAATACTAATAATAGCTGTAGAGCTGGCGGCTCGTCGTTTCGTCAAAGACATCAGACTTGTTCGTACAGGAAATGCACATATCAGAGCTGAGGTAAACGTTTGCGAAGGATTATTAGTATTCGAAATAAATGGCCTTGAAATACAGTTTTGGTCGTCTTTGGAGCCCTCTAGCGCCGAAATTATGCATAATAGGACGCGTGTTCATATGAACTTCTTTCTTGTTTTGATATGACCATTCACCTCCCGAAGTTTGTACCAGAGGTCCTGAAGCACCCTGTATATGAAAATATTTTACTATCCTATTTATACACATTTTGAGAAAAAATCAGTTCAGTATTACACTTCATTTTACACTTTATTTCGTAGAACACAAGATGAAACCAATCTCTACGACCTTACTCGTGTTATGAGACAAGTTATACGTAGCCAATAACACATCAAGAGGCGAAATACGAGAATTTAACTTGTCTAATACCTCCAGTTCACACTTGTCCATACATATGCAGAATTTGAGAAGACCACATTTTATTCAAAAATTATAATTTTCGTTTCTGGCTCGAAATTTTGGCACGGTTCACGAGCCAAACATGAAATCCACAGTAAATAGATTATTGTACGATTTTCGGACCGTTGTAAATTGATAAATTTCCATTCACTCAACCAGTTTCCTACCCTCTCCATGGTAAAGGAAAATATGGTCGCATACTTAACACCGCACTATAAAGTCATGTAGGTTCGAGACCAGCTATGGTCCAAATTATTAAGGATTTCTAAGGCTACGCTTCAGTTTCACCAGAGTAATGCCGTAATAGTATTTAGACTTAAAACACTGTCCATTATGTTGCTCTACTATGCCTTTTAAGAGTACCCAAAGGGCTGCAGTGGCTCAATGGTAGAGCGCTCACCTCTTCTGCTAGAGGTCGACGGTTCGATCCCTGCTCATGCCATGTGGGCTCTGTGGTGGACAAACACCGTGTGCTAGGTGTTTTTACGAGATTCTTCCGTTTCCTCCCATTTTCTTCATTCCACCAATTCATCTCATCATCGCCCACCCAGCCTGAGCCAAAGTTGAATAAATGACTTAAAAATTCAATTCAAGAATGCCCAGAGACATCATCCCTCAGAGAAGTGATGGCAATGATCAAAACTGCCTGTCTGGCCATAACTGAAAACCTGACTTGAGAAACACCCCAAGTCCACTTTTTTTTTTAATTTGCATTTTTTTTCTGTTCGTCGCTATCTATGTTCAAATGTCTATCCACTTGCATCATAATGCCACCACAGAAACCCTTTTTAATACAAAATTATTTCCGCTGAATAGGATAACATACGAAGACCTTGGACTGTTTTTCGTTTCTCCTGAAAAATATACTCAGGTGGACTTGGTATGTTTTTCAATTAAGATCTTCAAGTGTAAAACTAAATTGAGCATGACTCAGGTAGGCTGCATATTAGTGGAGAACGTATGCTCTTTGATATTAGTTAGTATTTGTGACACATTATAGCGCACTCCAAAGCCTGCAAAGTGAATTGTACTTTTCCTTTAGATTTCTTATATGCAGTGCAATTATTTATCCAAGGAACAACTCAAGTAATCTTTCAACATAGTATCATTACAGTTTTCTTACCACAGTGCAATGTATGTTTTCTAGTCATTGAACTTGCAGAGGTTGGTGTGACGCAAAATCGCACGAACTTAACTGCTTTCATGCAAAAGTCTGAAGAGAAACTCTTACATTTACTGAGAGTATAACCAACGATATGTAACTTCCTTCTTGAATGCATGAATCCGTAAAATTTGCACGTGCAGACATTTCATATTCCTTTGAAAAATCATTTCAAGTTATGTACGACGTTAAGAAGTTTGTAGCTGGGTGGATATTATTTTTATTGTTATTTAACTTGCAAATTTCGCTTGTAAATGAATGAATTATAGAGTAATTAAACTCTTGGTACGTTTACTAAATACATGCAATATTTACTATTATGCAATTTATAGAAATTAAAGTAATTTAAACGTATTATTCTATTAAAAGTACCTCTATGTTCATTCTTATACGTCAAACTTTTAAAAGCATTAGAATGTAAAATCCACAGCTGACATTAATAAAAAATAAAATTCATTAGTAGTTGGTCCGTAAGATATTGTGGAAAAGATATTTCATCAAGTCGCAAGATTGAAAGGTGTGGAAGGGAAACTAGGGTTACATTACTTTGTGGAATTCCATACCTTGTTATGTTAATTAGTGTCGAGTACTGTGTTCATACATATAGCAGGTATAGTTCTTCGAATCTATCCAATCCATTCGCACAAAAGTTATGCCTGAAACGATCATTCGTAATAAATGAAAAGGTCTAAAAATGTGATGTGGCGGATGAATGACCACTGTTTCTAAACTTCTGTTTGAGAGAAAATCACGATACAGTAAAGACCTAACAAGGGATAAAGTTACTAAAAAACTAACACTTATCATGGACAAATAAGAAAGATTAGTAAAGAAAAATCAATTTCCTATCTTACCGCGGAGCTAAAGAAAATTATTAAATATATTCAGAGATTTTTCAGTAGTTGTTTAATCATATATAACATATAAAATATCGTACTCCTCTCGGATCTCAAAGACCACATTCTAGCTCGAATCAAACGAATGATATATTGATGTATTCTGTGCACATCAAATATGCAAACATATGAAGAAAATTATAACATTAATTGCACTAAAAGACATATTTAAATTGTATTATATTCCTACAAAAGAAAAATTATGTAAGAATAATAAATTATAGTTAAACTGTAATAATTCCAATTATTCTATTTCATTTTTTGTTAAGTTTCTAACCTATGTTGCTTACTTTTTGTTCATTTTTAACTGTTCTACTATTTTTTTTCTTCAATTTCTAACTCTACCTGTTCAGTTTTTTTCATTTCCAGCCGTGTTTGTTTAATTTCTTTGTTCATTTTCTACCCCTTTTCTGTTGAATTTTGTACACTTCCAACCACTTCATATCATTTGCACTAATTTTATCACAAATTCCTCACAATGAATAAATAAAAAACTGCCTTCCCCACGTGTAGAGAGTGTTTTTGCAAGTAAGAGTGCTTACTACTACTGTAACTATTACTGACAACATCGGAAGGAAGTATAATATGTTGGTAGTAGCAAAGATAGTATGAAAGTGGTCTCCGTTATTGATTCGAATTTAAACCGAAGTTGGAAGAACAAAACAATTATATGAGAAAGAAGAACTTCTTGAAGAACTTCGATGGTAAAGTCAATGTACCTAACGTTTGCAAGGTATATTAAGGACAAGTTACATAAAAAAAATATTGAAAATATTTTATCGTTCAACTGCAAAGAAGTGCTTTAAAAAACATGAATAAATATGTACTCAATAAAAATTAGTTTCACCTTGAAAACTACATGCTAATTTCCTTCAACTTCTTCTACACATTTTCTGAACACCAAAACTAACAGAATTTGAGACCAGATATGTAATAACATGTAAACTAACTCGTTTAGTTTTACTGTGTACGAAAATAATTTAAAACAATATTTTAACATGAATTTTTATGTTAATGATTATTTAAAATTATGATTCCAATGTAAACTGATGATATATTTCCTTTGTAATATACGTGTCTATCTATGCTTTTCACGCCTCATCTGTTAAAGAAGGAAGTTTCTTATTCCCGTGTATATTCTCAGGAAACTAGGAACTAATTGCAAGAATTTCTCTTCACAGCTGTATATAAAAGTGGTTCTGTCCCTTCTAACCTGCATCACTTCCATATCTCAAAGCTGAAGAAGCAATACCAACCATGTGCTCTGTTGTGGTAAGTAAAGAAAGTATTATGAAACGGAAGTCATTTATAAAGCTTTCCGTATTGTCTACTATAGTTAACATTCCAGTTATACCTATCGTAACAGAATAACATGACAGTAAGACTGAAACCCACTTTTAAACTGTGCTAAAAGTCTATTCTATCTTAATAATTACCCACTCCATTTACTTCCACTTCTTATAGGCGGGGTCTTTAGAGGAAATTCAAATCAAGGTTTTTCTGAAATTTTTATTTTAATTTTACATGCAAATTCCGCTGAAAGCCTTGAGAAGGAATCCGGTAACTAATTTTTCGATTCCTTTATCCTGAAGAATTATCGCTGAGGGACATCTTTCCTCAGATATTAAACGGATTGAAATGTCAAAAATGTTCATTGAATTTAATTTATAGTGACCTTCATCAACTTTCGTTAAGATTTCAACGAATCGTTAGTTAACGAAAACGTAATGTATTTTTAAGCGCTTAACGTTACTTAACAATACGTTAAAATCTAACGAAGATTGGAGAAAATAACCAATAATGAAGCAATTATTTGTATAATGGAGCACATAAAAACTTATAATGAGTCTCAAGTGACGAAAATCTATGAACAAAATTAAATTAAATTCACTGCCCATAAAGATCTACCAATCTTGAAATTAATATCTTATTCTTTTCAGTGGTCTCATTCTTTTATACACTACTATAACAAATCAAATGTTCTGCATGCTTTTCTTTCATGTTCTTGTGAGAGAAATTATAAAATTCCAACCCAATATAAAAATATCGAAATTATCAGGAAGTTGTCTTGATCTTTGTTTCTTGATGAAGATTTTGTTTCCAAACAACACTGAAATGGATGTATGAATGTCCTGGTCCTGACAAGCGTTCAGTTCAAGAACAAAAGCACTTCCGTCATGAACTCGTGTATTCAAAATTACATCAAAATACTACACTAAACTTTGCTCTCCAAATTTATTGACGATATACAATTTATTTATTGCATTTCTTAAATGAAAACTTCACTGCAACAGAACCCTATCCCAAAACGCAGAAATTATGTCATGTTGGCTGAAATGCATGAGAGACAGATTCTGCTATTTCTCTGTATGTCGAGCCTCACTCAACTAACCGGAAGTGAGCCAAATATTTGGACTCTGCCTAATAAAGAAATCATCCTATTAAGTTATTCCCCAATCATTTACCTTCCGTTAATTCCCCACTTATGAAAATTGATCTCTGTTTCTTATGGAAGAAAAAAGTTCCCTGTCGGGGAAAGAAAAAAAACCTCCCCCAGAAAGAAAAATTTATTTCTTTTTCGCTGAAATAGTTTTCATATGATTACGAAATTCTAAATTATATTCCACGGATCAGCGGTATTTATTTATTTCTTGTTCTACTCCCTTGCAAGCTTTAAATACTTTTTACCTAAAAGTTATTTTCAGATTATTTTTTTATTTCATAATTTCATCGCATTCTCAAGATAAAATTTTAAGTACCTGGCAATCTGTGTCGTATTATCAACAACATGGCAATATTTTCTCAAAATCCTTTCCATTCATATGTACTTAGCGATACTGGAACACTCGATCAATATCTATAAAGGTAAACACAAGAGGAAACATTTAACCTTGTTTGTCAACTTCCAGTTTAATCCATAATAGACTAAATCTTTAGTTCTTACTCATTTTTTACTCTAGTTTAGTTACTCATTTGTTGGCATGTCTTTATTGTCTAGTTATGCACATACTGGAGTGCATATGTAATATCACATACTGTAATTATTTCCTTTTTCTGATTATTTAAAATAATTTAGACATAAATAAAGAGTGAGGCACACAACGACAAGAAGAGGCAAGTAACTGAGTTCGAACGGAACGTTTGTTTCATTTTGGATCAAACTGGAAATTGACCAACGATGTTTCTTTTCTGCATGGTTACATGATACTAATTTCAGTCTGGTAATTGAGCATTCCAATATAATAAATTAGAGCTCACTGGTTGCTTTCAAAATTGGGATCAAAGTTGTCTGTTGAGATTTTCTAGAGGTGAGTGTTCAGCGTAAACTGAGTAATGAAGATTAAATTATATAATTTTCTTCTTAGAAAAATAAAAAGACATTGAAAAAACAAACAATCAGAACAGCTTTCTCCCTTTCTGTTCCCTTGCCTGTTCCACTGAGACGAAAGTACGAGTTTATGTAATGTTAAAGTTTATGTAGAAATTAAGTTAGATAAAATTTTCTATATGTTCTGAATTATCGCAAAATAGAGTATGTTCATGTATATATGAAATGAATTACTCAAATGAGAGGAATTTGATGTTATATTGAACATTAGAAAATAAAAACAATGAATTTGTGTGAATAACAGTGTTAAATAACATTTAAAAAAATGTAAATTAAGCATAGATATCAAGGAAACATAAAGATGTGTGAGGTACCAATATGTTGACACGAAAGTTCATCCTCACTTTATTTAGAAAATCAATTCCAATTCTAGATATAATCCTTGAGTTGTAACAATATCGCATGCTGTACGCTGTGGATTAATCCAGTGTCGGTGTAATGTCCTAAATTTCAAAAGACACTAAAATTTTAAGGAAAATTATAAATTAGCGTCAGTATATGAATCGATCATTTTTAAAATCGGTTTGTGCTGTGTATTTTAATAGTACATATCACCTTTTTAATAATGACGGACTCAATTGAAGAAATCACATTACCATTCACTATAATTCTACTTTACCACATATACATATGTTAAAAGCTACTGATTTTAGAAAAATACTACAAATGTGTAGTTTTAAAAGAGTTGCCTTTAAGTACCCCATATTTTATAGTGAATATCTTAATAAAGTGTATTTTAGTAATGCTCTTGATAGCTTCATTGAGTCTTAATTGTAACTGGACCTCGTTACTAAATTATGTTAACATAATTTAGTAATAAGTCTTAAGTTCTCAGTACATAGTAGATAAGAGTATAGATTTATGTAGAGCATTCCACTTGGGCAATATTTAAAAAAATATTACTCTAATATTGCCAAATTTTCTAGCTTCTTGGACCTAGAATATTTTACATTGTCCATTTTCAATGAATCTGATTTTATATAATACTTACAATAGGAGAATAGAAAGCAAAATTTGACTTCATGTATCGTATTTTAAATTATAAATGTTATATTTTATTTAGGTAATATTTGGAATTCTCACTCTCGTCTCTGTTGCAATGGCTATACCTCCAGTGCATCACGTGGACTATTATGTGAGTATCATACAATTAAATTAAAACAGAAATATCACAAATTTAAGTACCATTTTTTTCTTGAATGTACTTTTATATGCCAGTACGGCTTAATAGTTCATAATAAATAAATTTCCAGCAATTTGTACATGTTCCTATGTTGAACTGGAACCTTTCTCACCTCTACTGTTAGATTTCAATTTGACTCTTAGAACGCTAAACAGTTGCACTTTTTCATGTTGTATAATTTTACTAAATTAGCTCACAGAAATAAGGTACAAATAGCTAAAAATGAAAGTAAGTAACATTTAGTTACAAATTTATGTACTTATAAAAGATATTAAAATTTAGAATTTATATTTTTAAATAATATATCTTTTACTACACATTTTTTAATGTTTCCTAGTGGCCAAATCAATGACATAAAAATATGTTAATAACTGCAACACCTACTAGCTACTTTGGCTCAGCCTGAGGTGCCTAAAGGCCTTAAAATAAATTCAGGTTCCACATTGAACCTACTAGCTACTACAGTACTTTAAGAATATAGTAAAATTGTTTTTTTTTTCAATAGATGCGCGTCTAATAAGTGAATAAGAAAACCGCATCATTTTCTTATGTAAGTCCAAATTTTATCTTTTCTTTTAATTTTAGGCCTATCCGAAATATGAGTTCAAGTACGCTGTTAGTGACCACCACACTGGTGACCACAAAAGCCAAGTAGAGTTACGTGATGGTCCCACTGTAAAGGGTCAATACAGCCTTGTGGAACCTGATGGAAGTGTGAGAACTGTCAACTACGTAGCTGACGACCACAACGGATTCAATGCAATCGTCAACAGAGTTGGACATAACCTTCATGTGCAACCACATGCACTTGGTATTCACGGTGCAGGACTTGGAGCAGGCATCGTGGGATAGACAATTGCTTTTATAAATAACGGAATGTAAATGCAAATAATTTAACTAATATATACTTAATACATAAATACTGTTGATTCTTTTCTTCCTTTTAATTTTACTGTTTTCAGCTGCTAATTCTGTTTTGTAAATTCTAGCATTTCAATCATTGCAATCTACTCCTTAACTTGTGGCTTAAGTGCTTCAGCATTTTTAAATTGTAGATTGTTTGAATTTCATAATAGGTGTGTATTAACTGTTTTGGCTAACACCAACACTTCATTATCACTTTTCTTTTTTTATTTAGACCACATGGGCTCTAACAATAATCACTGCCGTCTTTATTCCGTGAATTTGTGCCACAAACATTAACGAGACTTTCAAACGAAACTAAGATTATTATTAAGAGCTTTCCAAGGGTCTGTGCGTTTATGAAAGAAGTTGAGGATTGGAAACTAAAATGCCATCAGAATATGACACAAATACATAATGTTTAACTAACATCATAAAAAATCTCGCCGTCACATAGTATATTGAGCTCGTTCCAGCATCACAAGCAAATTTTACAAGAAGAATCAATCATTTACCTGCCAAGGTAAAGCTAAGTACGGTAACGCATGAATAAAACTAATTTCCTCTTTTACACCATGATAATCTCCACTACGTTACCATAGTTAGCTCAGGGAATCTGGAAATTTTATGCCACTTCATGAGCTTGACCAATGAACGTATAGTGACTGACTTCAATAAAATAGATAAATTTCCCGAAGAAAACTACTCAATCAGCAGGACTCGAAATCTGAAATCATCAAGAAAAAGTTTTGTCTTCTTGCGGTTGGTAAAGAAACATACCGGTAAACATCCATCCCTCGAGATAACGGCATCGAGGTAGATATCGGACGCCGAGTACCAAGAGCCTGTCTCTGAAGTCACAATGAATACCGCGGTCAAAATTATAAAACAAACACAGTCACGGTCAAAACCTCCGTCAATTAACGTCTATGGCAAGGGTATGAAATATATTCATTAAAAGAGTGAATTTACCTACGGAGACATCAACATTGAATGTACCTAAGTTTTAACATCGAAATTTTTTATTATAAAAATCTAAAGTTAGAAACCAAGAAGGCAACTTCCGTTATTGTACGTTTGAAGAGCTCCGATATCTAGAGAGATTTATTCCATCGGAGCCTTCTGAGTGTGAAAATATTGATATAAGGTGCAGTCAAATGAAAAGGTCCATTTCCATGTACAGACTTTATTACTGGATAGAACTATATATAATGACCATTGCTGTTGAGGCACTTATCCCACCTTGGCACGAGATGATGAATACCCTGGAAGAAGAACTCCTTGGCTTGAGTATGCAACCACTCTGTCACAGCTTGCTGAACTTCTTCATCCGATTCATAGTGGTGCCCCCGGAGGTGATTCTTGAGTGGCCCAAACACGTGGAAATCACAGGGACTCAAGTCAGGGCTATACGCGGAGTAGTCTATCATTTCCACTTCCAAGATCCTGTGTTTGTTTGGCAACATGAGGCCGGGCATTGTCGTGCAATAAAATGATTCCCTTTGTGAGGTTACCCCGGCGTTTATTCTTAATTTCTAGTCGCAGCCGACGGAGACTGTCGCAGTATTTGTCGGCGTTAATTCTTTCTCCTTTGCGAAGGACTCCACTAGCAGAGGCCCCTGCTCGTCGAAGAACATAGTCACCATGACCTTAGCAGCTGATGTTGTGGAGCGGATTTTCTTTGTTTAGGCGACCCTGCATGCTTTCACTGCATACTCTCATGTTTGGATTCCGGTTGAAAAAGTGGGTATATGGATTCATCTCCGGCAATGATCTTGCAAAGGAAATCGTCGCCCTCGTTCTGATATCGCGTCAAATGGTTCAGTGATGTTCCCATTCTGTTGGGTCGCTGTTCGTCGGACAAAAACTTGGGGACCCATTGAGCACAAACCTCCCGGTAACCAAGTCTATTGGACGCACAATGTCAAGCACACTGCCATGGAACACCTGTACTTGAGCACTAATGGCCTCCAAGGAGACCCGTCTATCAGTTTGAATGGAATTGTCAGTAGCAGCAACTGTCTCATCAGGAATACGATTCGTCACCTCAAACACTATTGATTTTTGTTTTAGTATGGACTCTCACATGAAACTGATAAGGTATAAACCTACACAAAACAATATTATCCTGAGTCGTATGGCAAAGAAGATACCATTGTAATGAGCCTCTTGTATTCACCATCCTTTGTTGTCACTGTTACTGTTCGAACCAAGTTATCAGATACAGGGTGAGTAGCATTGATTCTTCCGGGTCTCCATTTCAAAGGTGGAACATGCTCTTCCTTGAGTAAAACTAAGTCTTCGACCTTCAAACTATTCTTGACGGTCCACCATATTGGACGTTGCTGCAACCTGGGGAGGTATTCTGACCACCATCGTTTCCAGATGTGTTTATATACTTGCTGAACTATCTGCCACCTGGATAATCCATTCATCTTTGTATTCGTGAAATCTGGATCAGGAGCTGTTAGGAACAGTTCCTGGAGTAAGACACTACAAATCACTTGGGTCAGTAGATAATGCAGTAAATGGTCTTGAGTTGAGGCACGCCTCGATCTAACAGAACGCGGTTGCCATTTCTTCTAAATTCAACGCAATGCTACCTATTATCATACGCAAATTATATTTTACAGACGATTATCCAGCTTACCACAACCCATCCCAGTGCGGTGCAAACGGTGGATTATAATGCCATTTGATGCCTTGAGAACTAAGATTTACCGTTAACTACTTCGTTATGGGTCTTGGATTTGGTTAACTTCATATTTTTTTTAAGATCTTTGTCAGCCCTGCCAAAGAATGAGCCATAGTCACTATATATAGCGTTAGGTTTTCCATGGCGCGCTACAAACATTCTAAATGTCGCTAAAAAAATTTCGGCGTAGAAGCGTCACTGACCAGTTCTAAATGGATGGCCTTGGTTGAAAAACATACAAACAATACAACATAAGCCATAAATGTTTTATCTCTATTTTTATGTTAAATAGACCTCCATATTCAACGCAAACCATCGTAAATGCGCGAGCTGTATTTAAACGAGAAGATGGTAAGTTACTCATTAATTTTCACTTACAGACTACTTAAATCTATGACAAGTTACACACTTCTTGGCAATGTTACGAATTAGATCTCCACCTCGAATTATCAAATATCTTTACTATAAGGTTGCTAACAGTAACTGGGGCCTGTGTGCAAGTTAGTGATATGTTCATTCAACACAATAGTTTTGTCAGATGACTATCCCAAGATAACAGGATCGGGTGCCGTTGGTCTGTAGATATCGCTGCATTTTGTAAACGATCGTCCACCCTGAGGACTCCGCTTTTAACTAGGTATGGACGTAAACAAAGCAATCTGCTCTTTGGTGGAAGTATTTTTTTTATTTTTCAAGCACTGAATTTCTGCGTTAAATTCCTTATGCTCCACTGCCCTGATCCAAAATATCAGAGAATCATGTAATTCATCCGTTGTTAGTGAACCTGAAATCCTGTTACCAGCCGCGATTTTGCAATTTGTAACGAACCGTTTTCACCAGACAGTGACGCTGTGTAGTTTAACTATTGACAAATATTTAACAAGGAGATCCGTGTCCACTGAACACTGCATTGTTACAACACGTTTTCTTTCCTCCTGAACGATTCTGCCTGAATATATCGAACTTTTCTCTAAGTCTGTAAGATTTGTCTGATGAAGCGAAACAGGTGTGACAACCAGAGGGAATGTGAAACTAAAGAAGGAGAAATACCTCGAGACGCGCAGTCTCCTGGATTGACATCACTAACAAAACATGGTGCCAATGTGCGGAAGCGATAAGACATTTGCTGAACGATTCGCAACAAACGTTTATCAGCTGTAGGATGGGGACGCAATCCACGCTAATACAATCGTGGAATCAGAATAAGCAACTATATTATGTATTACGACACCAATAAACTTTCTCACGAGATCAAGTGTTCTTGCTAAATGAGCAGCACCACATAACTCAAGAGGCGGCAATGAAATTTGTTTGATGGGAGCAGCTTTAGTCTTGCCCAAAATTAAACTCAATTTCACTTGTCCATCTGCACGTATGGACCGTAAGTATAAAACGGTTGCAAACGCGATGATTGAACTGACACAAAAGCCAGCTAGGTCATGCGTTGTTGCTTGTTGATCCACGACACACCTGGGTAGTTTAATATTACTTAAGAAGAGTAATTTTTCACAATACTGTCTGTAATTTCTTACAATGTGGTTTGGTAGTTCATCGTCCCAATCTATGTTCAGTTTCCAAGTTTCTTGTAACCAAAGTTTTGCATTGATGGTGGTGGAATACAACCAACCTAATGGATCAAACACCTTTCCATTTAGAACAATGTGATCCTTTTGGTTAAGTAACTTGATAGTTGAGGTAACGTAACTGTAAAGCAAACTGATCTGTGAAAGGATTCCGCTGTACAATTAAAACATTCACTGGCTAGTCAGAATCAATGCGATGAGGCCCATGTATTTCTCTCATACTTGGTGGCACGCTTCCAACACGATAGCATTGCTAGATGACCATTTGAGCAGTTCAAATCCACCACTTTTTAACAATTCAGTCAACTGCTTCTGTAACCCAAGGACTTCTGTTACAGAATTCGTACCAAAAAGGAGATTGTCAATGTAAGATTCCTGTAAAGTAACAGGAGCTGCAAGTGGAAAGCGCTCGGCTTCGTCAATCGCTATCTGCTGAAGGCATTCATTAGCTAGAGAAGGAGCACACGATGTTCCGTAAGTCACTGTTAAGAGCTGCCAATCCTGTATTGGTTCTTCCATTGATTCGCGCCACACAATTCTCTGGAAGTCTATATTCTTTGGATGTACTCTAATTTGACGAAACATTTGTTTTACGTCCGCACTAAGTGTAATCTCATAAATTCTAAACTTGATAAGTAAGGGAATGATATCTGTCTGTAGCTTAGGACCAGAACCTTATTTCTTTTTATTTTAAAATTTCTGAATTATTGAGCTACATGAAATAAAATAGTATTGTAGGCGGGAAGCATAGGCTGATACGTCAGGATATAATGTAAACTTAAAAGTCTTTTCGCATCTTAATCGCAGATAATTGACATAGCAGGAAATTAATAAGTTCAATGTCTTTATTCATGGCATATTCTCTAATACATTGATGAACATTTTGGCGAAGTATTCCAGATATTTCTAAAACTGTACCAGATAACATAATAGCACTTAAAATATTGTAAACTTTTTTTAATATGGGCCAGTCTAGTAACTTTCAACTTCGGTAAGTCACCATAGATCATATACATATAGTTAAAATCCACACCATTCCCCTACCGGGACTCGAACCCAGAACCTTCGAGTCGATGGCCTAACGTCTTAGACCGCAAGACTACCCGGTCGGCCCATAATTGCTCCTGATCACAAAATTAAAGTGATGGAATTCAATAAAAAATAAATTCAAAAATTGAAATAACACTGCATTTTTTATTCAAATAAATTATATGTACACAGACTATGACTACAGGATTCATTCCACCTATCCAATAACTCCTGCTCCAATACCTACTCCGTGAACGCCCAATGCATGTGGCTGCACATGAAGGTTATGTCCAACTCTCTTGACGATAGCATTGAATCCGTTGTGATCATCAGCCACGTAGTTGACAGTTCTCACACTTCCATCAGGTTCCACAAGGCTGTACTGACCCTTCACAATGGGACCATCACGTGACTCCACTTGGCTCTTATGGTCACCAGTGTGATGGTCGCTGACAGCGTACTTAAATTCATATTTTGGGTAAGCCTAAAACAAACAAATTTCATAGTTAAGGTTGGTAAAATACTTTATCTTTCCAACATAATTTTTTTTTCAAATCAAGTTTTTAGAGCTCAAATGAACTAGTTAAGAAAGTTATCTGGTTTTACACTAAGGGCCAGATACAAGGCAAGATATTACATTTTAGCAACTTCTACTAAAACAAAATCATTCTCCAAATATTTAAGGCGTTCTTTATGTTAATGTGCATAGGGTGGCTGAAGATCTGGTCAAGTGTGGTAAATAAAAGTGTTTAAGCTTTTTTTAAAAACAAAATTATTTTTCTTTGTAATTTTGGTTCCAATGTTGTATAAAGGAACTCAATACTACAATACAAAACAAACTGCATACAGTATCTTACAAACATTGTTTCAAAAATAGTTTAATTACGAGACTTATCTGTCATTATTTTTATATTCTTTTATGATAATGTTAGAACTATTACTTTAATATCGTCACCTTGGAACCAGAAAGTACTATGTCCACTTTTTGGTAAAATAAAGTTGTCACTGCAGTCAAAGACCTTGTACTGATGTGCATCAACTCCAAAAATAGTATTTCACAAACAAACTCCATATATAAAGATATTTTTATAAGATATCAATGAAACAAATCGTTATTCATGTATTTGCTTTATACTTACATAATAGTCAACATGTTGAACTGGTGGAATAGCCATTGCAACGGAAATTACGATAAGAAGTCCAAAGAGAATCTAAGAAGAATGAAACTTATTCAGAAACAAAATCACATGAGATTTAAAGTAAGCCTGCCTACAAGCACCTAAATTTCGTCCTAAATGTTGAATATTAAGTATTCTAATAATTAACTTCTTACTATATTAAAGTATAACCAATTATTTCTTAGTTTCCGCGGTGTGTTTTTTTTTTATTTTATTTTATGTTCCTTTTAAATTATCAGAATCTAGACAAACAAGATATTTCCTTTAATACAGTTATATATATTTTTACTTTATGGAAATCAATTCCTAACAATACCTTTCTCCTGGAATATGTTATGAACCACCCTCATGATATCATAGTGCAAATCTTATCAATAAAATATTCTTTTAGCATCCAACGTACAGAATATGGTGTTGCTTTCTTCGGCAAAAATACGGAATTTAATATTCTAATCCACAACATATATTCAAGGATTTTCTCTTTTACCATCATATTCGATGTATGGTCGAATGTTCAAAATTATACGAATTGCAAATATTTCTTAGAAACGTTTCACACAAAATGTGTAACTTTCTCAAGAATTTTAGTATTTCTATAAAAACACATGAAATCAGAGAATTTGTAATTTAATAAACTAACACATCTTTGGATATTTGACAAGTTAAGAAAATTATCACACATATCAACACGCATCTCATACTGTGAAAAACTGCAATTCTTCTACACTTTTAAAATAGTAAAATTCAGATCTCTTCCGTAAACTTGTTCTTGTGAACTATATAACCTAATGAAGTCAGTTGTTATTGAACTTCTTCAATTTAGAGAAAGGAACATGCTAATGTTTTGCCACATGTTTTGAACAACTTTTCGAAGCTCGTTTAAAGCAACAGGATATCACCAACAGAACGCATTTGTCTCAATCCAAATGTGATACTGGACTGATCGATTCAGTGGTCGAATTGATGGGGAGGGTGATGTGAGGTTCCATCCTCCTAGTTCAAAAAAAATAATATTAACCATCTCCCCAGGTGGATAACACGAAATAAACACCTATCCAATATCAACTAAACCTTGTGTGCTACTTCAAATGTAGCCTTGAAATTCGGCACTAAATTCAAGCATAATATGTCAATTCAAGGTCATTTGATTGGTTTTACTAACAATGAGAGATTGTATATCCTCGCTTTGTCCATCTGTCCTTCTAAAAATATATCCTGAACAAATGTTTCCTCTTATAACAGTAATGTTATAATGGATTGCATAACATTGTAGGAGATGAATGTTCTATTGAAACAAAGTACAAGTCAATATAGTTAATTGTTAATAGTTTTAGGTGCTCATCAAAGACTCTCGGAGCCATCAGTTGTTAAAATTCATATTAAGGTCTTTGTTGGTTAGTTTTATGGTAGAGCAAGCTAGCATTAAAACAAAACTGTGTTCAAATGTAACAACAATGGTATGCCAATTCGATCACTGAATCGATTCCATTAAACATGTTATGAATATATGGAACTAGGGAGCGAAGGAGACAGTTAATATCACTAGTCTTTTTGAGCATAAATCAAAATGCACCGTCCCATTTTCTAGGTCCCAATCCTAAATCCAAATACCGTATATGTACACTTAAATTCATCTAAAGTGGCTAATGGAGAAGTTTTACACAATAGCAATACAGAATCTATACTCGATATTTAAAATTAATATTTCTTATGTTCCGCTTGCTATATGTATTGGCTTCATGTCACTGTATGTAATTTTGTCTTCACACATTTTTATTAACATGAGAGTAGGTGACTAAAAGTAGTTAAGAGTAATTAGTATACATGCAAGCCAATCTAGACGGCATGTTTCTTTCTAATGACAACTAATCCTCCTATATCAATATGCAATATGATGCATTAAACTCAATTACAAACTTATTCATACTATTAAATGGAATATATCCTTCATAGAGTTTTAACTAAACTCTTATTTCTTTCACGAATTGGTAGCTATCGACGGCAACTTTGGCTCAGGACGAATTTATAATGATGGGAGAATTTAAGTAATAATGATAATTAAAATAAAAATGATGTTCTATTTTCAGTACACTTGATAATAGCTACAGATGTAGTCGAAATGTTGTGTTATGTGTTAAAAATGTGCTTTTAATACGCGAATGAAAAAAAAATATATTGTGTTTCTAACATTCAGCCGTCGAAGTATGATTTTTGTTGAAAAGATATGTGTACGTTATGTGACGCTACATCTTATTTCAATAAGTCTATCTTACACGAATATCATTCCGTTAGTTCATAGTACACCAAACCTCAGGAGAATACACAAAGCAAACGAACACTGAATATAAGTTTCGCTGATTTAAATATTAGCAGATTATGAACCACAAATGCAAGCAAGCAAACTGCAAAGTGAAAAATTCATTCGTACAACAGGACCCACCTAATTCTAATCTACAATTCATCTCAACATACATTTTGGTCACTGGTTCATATTGCATGTCAAGCCAAAGAAATTACCATATCGAAACCGTATTCTTTACCAAAGTCCTGTAGAACATGGTTCTTCATTCTCTCATTTACAGTGAGACAGTTTACTGATGTACACATATAACAAAGTACAGCTAGAGATTTATAATGGTAATAAAGAATACTTACAATGTTAGAATTCATGTTTGGTGGTGTTTGTCCAACTTCCAGTGATGAAATTGATGTTAGTTCGAGAGCTGAATCTCCTTTTATACCCAATCAGAAGAGAAACCCTTTAGTTCTCCTCTGGGGATAAATGGCAACTTCCTTCTAGTGCACATGAGGCGTGAAAACAGACTGAGAATTTCATTCTACAAAGGAAGCTTGTTGGCATTATGTGATCAAACTCTGTATCATCTTAAGTATTATTTTATTCTTTCACTTCCGAATGAAGGATCTAAGCAACTTACTCTTCTGATTAGTATGGCTAAATCTTTAAGGATTAAAAAGATTTTTTGTCATTTATGTAAAGTGGAAAACAAAAGATGTTATCTAAACATTTTTTAATTCGATGTTAATTTTTTGACAAGTTCAAAGATGAAGCCAAATGAAAATGTTACTCTACGAACTAAATTGAGGCGTCGAATGGTGAAAAGGTCACTAGTGCGGAAAGCAGTTTCGCGAAAACGCACGTGATACTGTAGTGTAGGCTCTACTCATAAAATAAACAAAGATGTAGCTCAGAATTATAGCTGCTTCAGTACTTCATACAAGTACAAATAATTGTAAAAATTTCCAAGCGCGGTTTCTCGAAGATAGTTTTTTCTGTTATGGGCTATTTTTAGCCACTGCTGATATACAAAACTACTTTTTTTTTTGCAAAAGTAGTGTACAATATTTTCAGGATTATTTGTTTGTTTGTTTCAATCATTTAAGAATTTCACGAAGTACACTCGCAATCACAGAAAATGACAGATGAGAAATCAAAGTTCAAAATTTGTACAAAATGTCAACTGTGAACTGCGGCAAGGGAAAATACGTGCAACGTTATCCTTAATTTTATAGAGAATATTGGGCAATTTACTGGATAAATAAGAAGAATTTGTCTCCTATTTTCTATGAATTTAAGTGTACATTTCATCATTGGTGTAGATTTCGTCATAAGAAACTCAGTTTCTTGCAGTATAGGAGTGTAAAATTTTACGATTCGAAACTTTGAACACATCATATTATCAATGTTAATTTTATGACATTAAAAAGAGTTTCTATTTTTAAATTTTATATAACCTACCGCTGTAGGCTAGACTAGCAGCTAAAATTATTCTTGCTCGCTGGGCGGTGGAAAAGATACCAGAAAGTCCTAGAGGTAACATTCCGAAATGTATTTGATGAAACTGAGGAGAATCGTGGCAACTCTCAGTTAGTAAGGCCAGCAGCAAACGTCAAACCAACCTGTCTGTTCATGTTGTTTCGCAGTCCTCAACTTTTGACCATAAATCACCAAGCAGCCACGGCTCAGTCGTAGAGCGTTGCTTTAGTATTCGGAAGGTACTGGGATGAATCCTAGCGGTCAACCATCCTGTTTGCGATTTTTTGAGGAATATTCCTGTCACACCCGGGGTATACCGGTATTTTTCCAACAAAATTGGACCTTCAACAGTCCTTTCCCACACTCAATTTCGGCCTGACCATCAGCAGTCTAGAGACCTTAAAACACATTCATATTCTAACGGAGACTGACAAAGAAAAAATGCAACTATTTCTTCCGAAAAAGATAGTTATATAGAGAACTCGAACTAAAAATCATTTTTATTTCATAAAATGTAGAACATTAAATAGAAAAATCAACGATTTGAATATACTAATTGGGATTACATTGAATAGCAGAATTTCAAATCTTACAATCTTTGTTAAAACTTTGATTTGAGATATAACGACTGTTACGGATTTTAGTTGCTAAAACGATACTACTAAAGGTTATAATTTGTATGCGTACTTTCAACGGAAAATATAAGTTAGGAAGTTGTGTCTTCCAAACATGTTTGCTTTCCCCAACCGGTAGAACCCAGCTCCTGCCCTAGGGGGAAAGAATGATACTCCAGTTTTGGTCAAGTTCAAATTAACAGTAGCAAAAGCTATCTCTAATGTGTTACCATTGTTCGATCAATGGGAGGAAAGGGGGAATAGAAAAGAGATTCGCTGAAAACTTCAGTAATCGGTTGTTTTTTTCTGACTTATGAAAAGACAGAGAAAGGGAACAAGAAAATGAGAATATTGAATATCACTACCATAATGCACAATGAAATTTAGAGAAAAAAGCGTACTGTACGGCTAATATTCTTTATTTAATATTGCGGTTGAATATCAAAAACATTTCTAATATCAATAGAACTTATTACAATATATTTGCTAATATTTTATATATTTTGAGATGTAGATTTATTACATAACATGTGACTTGTAAAACGTCTCAGTTATACGCGTTGTTGAAAACAAATTATTACACATTTCCTGATAACATTAGCATCAATGAATAATTTCCTGCTAAGCACATGAACCATGAAACACAAAGAATAATATTCCATCTTTTGTAGGAAATGGATTATATTTCTGTGTAGAAATACATTATAGCATTTTGTTCTAATATAAATAAGTTATTTTTTTAGCATATTAATCAAACTCCGGTGTTAGAAGTTCAATGCACACTTTTTGTATTTACTTGTTTCATGTTCAAGGAAATACAATCCAATAATAATTCTGATTTTACTTGTAAGATGTTTAAATGTAATGGATTGTGTTATTGATGTTCACATCTAAATTTTGTCCTTTTTACCGTATGGAGTTACCTTCGCCAGAAACACACGTTGATTTCTCGTTTAAACAACGTTCAATGTCCGTTTCTTTCAGATTTGTTAAGGAACGATTTAATATTAACTAGTTCCCGGGAACGGATTCTTTCTTTAGGAACCATTTTTTAGAACTACTTCCTCCTGAAAAGCAAAAACAAGTGAACGAATTCATATAAGTTAATCTTAAGGCTGAACTAGTAAAGGTTATCTCTTAAGAGGGACTGGCTGAAAGAAAATCGTTCCATTCACTTTGATTTGCGTTTATGTAACATTTATCTTGCGCGAGTATAAATTTAAATTCGACAAATGCTTGAATATGTATTATTTACAACGAACAAAAGCAATGTTATGACACCGGATTCATTCCTCATAGTAATTAACTTATGATCATTTTACGGGGTAAATTCCTTTCTTGAGGAACTAGTCTTTTATTTACGCGCATACATTCATTTGGGGGGTGGGATTTATAAGTAAAATGTTACATTTTCAATTGAAGACTTTGAACTGAACTGCAAGGTTCAATTCAACAATACAGAACTAAATCTGGAAAGAGTTCTTATTTTAAGGCCCTTTTCCAAGCATGATGTTCACATATAAATTTTGTCTTTTTAGCGTATCAAAGTATCCTCCCCAGTAACACATACAGTGATTTCTCTTTGAAAATGACGATAATATTTTTATTCCGTTTGTATACAACCGTTAAATGTTTCAATAACATCATCATTCAATGAACCGTTGGAGAGGTGGACATACAACGATATTTTCTACGATAATCAAAGTTTTAGTATGTGTGTTTTACGGAGATTATCTTTGAAAAATTAACTCAGGGATTTTGACAAAGTCATCTAATCTTCTTCCTTTTCTCCTCACAAAACAGTCTTCACAAAACGTAACACAAAAGCTTAGTATCTCATACAAGTTATCAATTTCCATTTATATCTCAACATACAATTACACCATCCCGTTCCGAGGTTCTAGCAATAAAACATCTTTCAAATATTATAGATTAAATAAGTAAATCGAACGACCAGCAAGAGGAATCATGAATCAAGAACATATCACAAGGTACCGATTCACGATTAACATGACCTGGCAGTCGATTCACATCCCTGATTCACCTATTAGGCCGTCTTAGCCTTGATCTACACTACCTGAAAAGAAGCGAGAAGTGGACGAAGATCAATCACATAATCCTAAACTCGGTGAATCAGCCAAAAAATCGGAAAATTATTAAAATATTTTAAGCTCATGAATTTTTGGATGGGAAATTTGTCCTTGGGTTTCTTTTAGTGTGTTAAAAGTAAATACAGATTTTTCATTACGCACAAAAAACTTCCTTTAAAGTGTAGAAGAATATGAATGCTCTTAACAACAAAATATAAGAATGGGATGCCAAAACAGTTATAAGAATCTATTACAGTCGCAAACGCGTTATTTACAAATACTTTAGATTTATATTAAACAACAATACATTTCTGATTTAAAATTTACCTTTAAACTTGTGCGAGAGTCGTCCAGAAAGTAAAGAACGTTTGCGTACCATGCCTAGCGCAGATTCCCCACCACCGCGTCGATAAGCTCCTCTCCCCGCCACAGTGTGAGCCGAGTTTCGTTGCTGAGCGGTCACGTCTGTTGTTTCTGTCAGTGTGTCAAAATGTCGGCGCTTATTGAAAACCCCGCCAAGTGTTTAAATCCGTGGTGTTATTCTGTTTTTGAATGCAGAAAATGTTCGGCCTATTGAGATTTTTAGGGATATAAAGCAAATTTATGGTGAAAGTGCAATGAACGAGTCTTCAGTGAGGAAATGGTGTATCATGTTCAATAAAGGAAGCCCCAATGTGTACGACGAGGTTCGGAGTGACGAACTTTCACTTTGAGCCCCTTACATGAATCTTTCCCAGAAATTTCAAGATCTCTCTTACATGAAACTGTCACAGACCACCTTGGCTATAAAAAAAATGTGTGCGCAGTGGGTTTCCAAAGCTGTGACAGAAGTCCACAAGAAGAAACGGATGGGAGCAACCCTTGATTTTCTCACCCAGTATGACAAAGATGGCGACAAATATCTCGATCGCATTGTAACGCGAGATGAGACTTGCGTTTCAAATCAAACATCCGTATCAAAGTGTCAGTCAATGAAGTGGCATCACACAAACTCTCCGAAAAAAAAACAGAAAAAAAAAGCCAAATCTGAACACAAGAAAAATGATGGCAACAGTGTTTTGGCACCGCAAATTTTTAATCCATGTTGAATTCATGCCTACAGGGGAAACAATAAACTCAACAGCCTATTGTGAGACTCTACAACGACTTAGACGTGCCATCTAAAACAATAGACGTGAAATGTTGTCTGCAAAGGTGTTTCTGATTCACGACCACGCTCGGCCTCATGCATCTTTAATAACACAGCGGAAAATTTGACGTATGAAGTGGAGAAATTTTTGGTATCCCCACTGTAACAACTACACTTCTTTTCCAATCACGTGGTGTATAACATAAAATGTTCTTGAACCATTCTATTAGGGATTAAGATATTTATACTTTCTCTTTTTGAATTATAAAATTTTAAAAGTTCGGACCTATTTCTCTATTTAAGGAGCCTCCGTACCTACGTTACGAGTGTGTGTGAGTTTTAATGTTTTTAGAAATACTGGACAACGACAAATACTAATGAAAATTTTGGAAAGCGTTCCAAATAATACTTGTAAATGTGTATCAAATGAACAACATGATATTTTGACATTGTTTATTTTAGCTGAGAAGTTATAATACCTGTAATGGCGTAGGCGTATGACGTCAGCAATTACGGGTATTCTATTTTTTCAGATAAAGTAAATGTCACGTGTGACAGTTGATAGATATATACAAGTACTTAATTGTCGGGCCGCTTTCCAAAATTGTATTATTGCTTGTGATGTGTCCAGTATCTTTAAAAGTATGAAAACTCATACACCCATTCGCAGTGTAGGTACGGAGGCCTCTTAACATACGCGCGTAGTTCATCGGCATACTTGTGATATCATGTTCTTCTTTTCCTATCCCGTTGCATAGATTCAACTTGACGACAGACATCACGTCTTCATTAGTCTAGAAACATCACACTGAAAATCAAAGTACACTTAAAGTGCACAATATGTCCCGAGAAAAGTTAATATGTTCCAGTTTTATCACATTTTAGTGCATAATATATTAACTTTTCGTGCACTTAATATTAACTACACCACATTTTTAGAGCACAACGTATGAGCTTTTGGTGTTCTCATACCCAATTCGTGCACAAAAAGATCACTTAATAATGTCAAATGTACTACAAGTGATCTGAAAATGAACTCTAAATAATGTGAACTTCAGTAAATATGAACTTAATGTGTGTAAACTATGCACTAAGGGTAAGAAGTCAATAAAAAGCTACATTATACGTTTAAACGTTATAATATTTACAAATCAGGAGAGAACTTGCAAAGCTAGATGTAGGCTATTTATCTGTAGAACGAATGTTTGATAGTCAATTGTCTAATGCATAAATATAATATTTCTTCTTAGATATGTGCATTGCAAGGTTCATTTACTATCGTACTCTCTGAAAATACTTGAAAACACATTTCTTAAATAATTGAGACTTTCTCCTGGATAAGTAACAATGAAATGGAGCAAGTTCAGATGTTGTTTTTCAACTAGACCTGAATGAAACTAACCAAAGTGTAAAATTGAAGATTTCATCCTACCAAACAAATGTAAGAATACCTGTATACGATTTTCCTTATATATTTTAATTATTTTCTTTGATAAATAAGTTAACGCTGTAGACAAATCTACTATCAACGTTGATAGAAAAATAAAGAATTTTTCGATGAAACACCTCAAGTTGTTCTAACCCATACCTAATGATGAAATTTAGTGGATATAATGGATAAAACTCTGACGATTATTCAAGCCAACTTTAGACTTTGTTACAAGTCATGTACTAAAGTTCGTTCCTATAAATTATATTAAGGTAGGATTTTCTTCAGTCAAAACAGAGGAAATTCTATTAACAACTAAATATAGTAGGAGTTCTTGGATTCCAAACTCAAAGAACTGCTTCTGTAGTTTGTAGTCTCTTGTTCAAAAAGTTTTAGATCGCATACAACCAGAGAAATAAAAATATGGTTTCTTCTTCGTTCATCCACACAACTCTATAAATAATATGTTCAGTGAACGTACTTAAAATCACGTTAAAATCTTTGAATTATTGACCTCTATAAGATAGGATAAAAATGTAGCCATCAAACACAGCCTGATATGTTATAATATAAAGTAGATTTACTCTTTCTTTCAGATTCTTAATGGGAGACAGTGGACACAGCAGAAAATCAGTACGTTCAGTATCTTTATTTGTATCAGTTTCTCTCATACGTTGGTGAGCATTTTGGCCGTGCATCACAGCGCTATTTGTCGGATTACAAAATAGCTCGTGACCACAAAATAATAATTAGGGAGTTGAATAAAAGAAACTCAAAAATTACCAGTTATAATATATTTGCTTACAGAAATAAATTATATGTACACTGACTAAGATCTATGTATTTATGTGACCTATCCAATAATGCCTGTTCCAATTCCAGCTCCATGAATACCCAATGCATGTGGTTGCACATGAAGATTATGTCCAACTCTGTTGACGATTGCATTGAATCCGTTGTGATCATCAGCAACGTAGTTGACAGTTCTCACACTTCCATCGGGCTCCACAAGGCTGTACTGACCCTTCACAATAGGACCATCACGTGACTCTACTTGGCTCTTGTGGTCACCAGTGTGATGGTCGCTGACAGCGTACTTGAACTCATATTTTGGATAAGCCTGTAAAACAAAGAAATTTCATACAATACGTAGATAAAATTCATCAATTTTCAAACTTAAGACCTTCACTAAATCGAAGTTTTTAAAACTACAATAAAATAGTTAAGGAATCAGTTTTGTATTGCAATAAGGACCAGATATAATACAAATACGTCATTACAGCAACATGTACTCAAACAAAAGTCGTTCTTCAAATATGGAAGCCATTTGTTCTGGTAATATACGTAGGGTGGGTGAAGATGTAATGAAGTGTGATGACTTCAAGTGAATTAGTCTCAAAATGGTTAAAAAAATAATATTCTATTTCTTTGTTATTTGGTTTCCATTATCGCATAAAGAAACCCAATGCTCCACAATCAAAACACGATCTACATATATTATTTTTATACGAGCTTCCAATACTATTCTAATTAAGAAACTTGTTTATCATTCTTAATTATCATTCATTATATGTATCAAATTATTTCTTTATAGTAATATTAGGGTAATTACTTTACAATTTTGTTTCTCAAAAATCCTCATGCAACTTTAATATGAATTTTCTTTATTTGGTTATTTATCAAATTAATTAAATAAACTAAGTAAAGAATCATGAAGTTATAGTTTCTTATTCAACTCTTTATGTAAGCATTCCATTACACAAATCATTATTCATGTATTTGTTTTATACTTACGTAATAGTCCACATGTTGAACTGGAGGAATAGCCATTGCAACGGAAATGATGATAAGAAGTCCAAATAGAATCTACGAAAAATGAAATTTATTTAGAAACAAAATCACATCAGATTTAAAGGTGCGTGCCTACAAGCATCTAAATTTGGAAGCAAATGATGAAAATAAAATATTTTCCTAACAAAATCCTTACTATGTTAAAATAAATTACAATGTCAAAATAAATTCCTAAATTTATTTTATGTTTGAGTTTTTGTTCCTTTTTAAATATCAAAATCCCGACAAACCAGTGATTTAGTGAAACTAAGAAATTTCCCGTTAATTTTTTACTTTGATCGTAAATTTTAAGCAGATCGTTCTTGAACAATATTATTTTTAGGGACTGATATAAATCCCCACATGAAGTATATTATAGTGCAAATCTCATAAATATTATCGTGGTTTAAAACTTGTATCCAAGGTACAGCACATTATACGTATAACTTTTTTACAGAAGCGTTTAAGTTTAGATTTTAATGACAGAATTTATTTCCAGAACTTCCATGCCCTTCAGTGTCATATTCACCATGTCGTCAAGTGTGACATTGAAACAAAAAAGTTGTTCTAAAATGAGCTATTGTATCTAACTTGTACCTTAAAAGCAGCTTGGCATTAGATCAATGCTCATTTTGCTAAGTGTCCACCACTCAAGTTTCACAGTATTTGAATGTTTACCTCCTTAATTTTTTAATAATTTAATTAAGTTTTTAACGATTTTGCTATAATCTTAAATGCTTTGATAATTTTCTATTGATTCTTTCAAATAAGCTATTTTTAATTTAGTCTTCACCAGTCCCTAAGGTCGCTAGTACCGAGCTATCTACAGTATTCGCTTGAAATTCCATACGTAATCTTCCTTGTTCGACGGTAATGATCTAGTGACTTCAGCATGCAATATGATAAGAAAATTTAATTTTGTTCACTCATGTTGTGAATAGAACTACCTTAGGCTTCAAAAGTGTTTATTTAAACACTCTACCATGATTGAAAAACTGTACTAATTGTCTTCAAATAATAATGAAAGGTAAGAAAATTTGAAACTAATCAAAAGTTGACCTATTTAAAGTGTAGAATAAGTACATTTTTTACGGTGTATATGTTATCTATCACTCGTTACTGTTTATATGTAGTTGAACATTGTCCATTAGCTACTATATTTACCTCGAATATACATAAGAAGTAATGATTCTTCAAGCACCTCTTCTCATTTAAAAGCTTCCTAAACTTAAATATTAACAATATTTGGTCCATAAATATATTAGAATCGCGCACCAATTTTATAAGACTCGCCAAATTCTAAAACTCCGGTTTATCTTCATGTACATTTCTGTATGTGTTACGTAATGTATGTGTCGAGTCAAAACAAATTAAGAAATTAAAATTCTTTATTCAAGATCTGTACGAGATGCTTCTCTGGTTTACTAAAGTATAACAAAATAGAACTAGAGACTTATATAATTAATACTTACAACGTTAGAATTCATGTTTCGTGGTGTTTGTTGAACCTTCAGTGATGAAATTCATGTGAGTTCGAGAGACGAATCTCATTTTATACCCAATCAAAAGAGAAACCGTTTCGATCTCATCTGAGGATAACTAACAACTTCCTCCTAGTGCATATGAGGCGTGAAAACAGATTGAGAATTTCATTTTACGAAGGAAGCTTGTATCGCATTGCGTGACCAAAGTCCGTATTAACTAAAGTATAATGTTTTATTTTATTACTTTTACTTCCGAATGGAGGTTCTAATCATGTTACTCATCAGGTTGAAACAACTAAATTCTTAAGGATTAAAAAAGTATTTTCGTCATTTATGTAACCTAAAAAAGAAAATGTGTTACCTAAGGAATTATTTAAAAATTCGTTGTTAATTTTTGCACATATTAGAGATTAGCAAAATGGAAAAGTGTTACTTTATGAACTGAATAACACGATGACTGGGAAAAGATCACTAGCGCGGAAAGCATTTTTCTTAAAAACTCACTTGAAATAGCAGTATGAAGACTCTATGAATAAAACAAAGAAAGATACAGCTCATACAAACTGTCATACAGTTTTTATGTTGTGAGCTTTCATACAAACTATTGAAAAATTCCCAATAGCATTTTCTCGAAGTTAAATTTTTCCCGTATGAAAGCTTTTCCAGCCATCACCTCTATGCAAAATCACCAATGTAAAATTAAATACACAATAGATCCTCAACATATTCGTGAATATTTGTTTCTTTAAGCCAATCAAGAGCTTCCCAAAGTACACCCTCATTCTTAGAGAAAGACAGATTATACATTTTTCAAAACTCAAAATTTGTACAATCTGTCAACACAAACTAATATGTGTGACAGCGATGTTTAATTTAAATTTGTAGATAATATTTGTTCCGCGTTGAAATATTGTGCAATCACAGGTGTAGATTTCATAACTGACTCAGAATTTGTTGCAGTGTAGGAGCCGATAATTTTTCTACCGGTATTCGAAGCACTTTATCCACCTCCTATGAAGAATGATCATTTTACGTAATTGGAAAAGCCACTCTTTTCTATTTTGTTTAATATACCGTTGCGCGCTATAGCTACTAGCAGTTAAGATCATTCGTGCGGACAGAAAGGTGCAATGGTACCAGCAAAATCTAGCTGAAGGTATCGTTTCGGAAATTAGCTCATCAAAGTGAGGAAACCCACGAAATTCAGCAGTTAGTAATACCGACAGCAGAACCTAAACCTTCTGCCTTCTCAGTGAAGTTTCGCAGTCCACAACTTTCACCCTGAATCACGGGATCTGACAAAGAAAAACGTAACTGTTAAATGTTATTACTAAAGAAAAGGGTTACATAGAGAAATAGAACCAAGAATCAGCTTTATTTCTCAAAATGAAAAGGATTGAAAAGGAAAACTAACATTTTGAATGCTGATTGCGATAACATTGGAAATGTAATGATTGGTATTGAAACATAGATTTTACGTCGTAAAATATACTAAATGTCATGTAACAGTACTGTCGACTCAATAAATAACTAAGAAAGTTATGTCTTCCAACCATCGCTTTCCTCAACAGACAGACCCCAGTCCCTAGCCAGGGGAGAAATTATGATCGTCCATTTTGATTAAGTTGACTCTATAAAGTTTTGCTATTGGTTGATCAATGGGAGAAAAGGGGAACAGAAAATAGCAGAGTCCGCTGAAAAATTCCATGAAAGATGTGCAGTACAAGGAAAAACAATAAGAGTCCACTTTGTTCATAATTCTTTTAAAAAATGTTCCATTTGTGATATCATCGTTTTTCCCCTAACCCTTCAAACGATACAGAATGACTGACTGACTCACTGATCATCAATATTCCCATGTCAAACTACTGGAGCTAGAAACACCAAATTTGGAACGAAGGTGTAGGATGAAGAGTAGGTAAAGGCAAAAATCCCACAGTTTGAAAAAGTCGCCATCTTGGATCCAAAATGATCGCCAAACCCATTGTTGTATACAAAACACAGCCTAAACGAGTGGGGATACTGAAATGGAATTTGGTACGAAGGAACATTATCACTAGTATGTCACGAAAATGTTACATAATGTATCCAAAGACGCCATCTTGGATTCAAAATGGCCACCCAAAAACCATTTTCCAGACCGCTCGAGCTATAGAAATGAAATTTTATATGAAGGTGTACGAGTAGGTCACGAAAATATAAGAAAACGTTAAAAAGTGGCCGTCTTTAATCCAAAATGGCCGCACAAAAACCCATTTTCCAACCCATTGAAGCTAGAGAAACTAAATTTTGTATGAAGGTGTATGACCAAGAGTTGGTTACAAAAAATAGGGAAAATCTCTACTATGGGGATATATTTGTAGCATGGTAGCGCAGTTCTCGAGAGAGAGAGTCTGGAAAGGATAAAGGGGCGCAACCCCACAAAATAACAAGTTGGGAGCGCAGCTCCAGCGGAGTCTGGGGACAGCCCCACTGCGAAGCAAAGCAAGTTTTTTATATATTTTGAGACGTAGATTTATTGCAGTTCATGGTATTTTTAATAAGCCTCTTTTATACGCTTTGTTGAAAAGAAATTATTACACATTTCCTGATAACATTAGCATCAATGAGAAATTTCCTGCTTAAACACATGAACCGTGAAATATACATATAGCATACTCATATTTAAAAGAAATTAGTTGTATTTCTGTGCAGTAATAAATTATAGCATTTTGTTCTCATATAAATCAGTCACTGTTTAACAGATTAATTAAACACTTGTGGCACAAGTACAATGTTTAAATTTTATTAATTTATTTAGTTCTGTATTTACTCATTTCATATTCAACGAAATACAATAAAGTAATAACTGAGATCTCACATGTAATATACTTAAGTAAAATTATAATATTCGATTGTATTATTGATGTTCATAAATATATTATATATATATTACACCTTTCCCAGAAGCACACACGTTGATTTATTTTTTATAACGCCGTTAAATGTCTGTCTTTTCCAGATTTGGGAAGGTGTGATTTTATAGGAACGTTCTCCTTTTTAGGAACCCTTCGCTGGAACTAGTTCCTCTTGAAACATAAGGGAACATGAACGAATTAATTCGCGGTCCTTTTAATGAGAAACAAGTAAACGTTTCCTTTTAAAAGAAACTGACATAATAAAAATTCGTTCCTTTTCCTGTGATCTGCGTTCATGTAACACTTACTTTGTGTGTGTGAAAATAAATTTCATTTTGGTTAATCTATGAGACTAAAATATCTTTAGCAATACGAAGATACAATTGTGGAGGGCGAACATGTCCGAAATTTGCAAAAATGAGATACGATATGGAATGGTACGTAGAGGATAAGCGGACTGTCAATACATCATGAAAGTCACGCAAACGCGAACGTCCCCAATGATACAAGCATGTGAAAAAGCATGTTTCACATATATTAATATGGTGGGGTGGGATACGTTTTCTTTGATTGTGAAAAACTGTATGTACTGAACAAGTTCTCTTTTGCGAGTCACCTCCTCAATTATGACACGACATTCATCTTTCATAACCATTAACTTATGATTGTTAACCCTTTATGACTGGTACGTATGAGGGTAAGTTCCTTTCTTGAGGAGCTGGAACGTCGTAAGTTCAGTGATTTATTTCATTTTTATTCAATGGTTAAATGTTTAAATAACATAATCCGTAAATGAATCGTCCAAGAATGACATATAATAGTATTATCAGCGTTTTACGTATTGTGTTACGTCGATTGTATTGATTTCTTGTGAAAACTTTAACATCGTTGCAAGCAAAATTAAAATTCTATACATCAGTTTTTTTGACAAAGTCCCCTAAACCTCCCTACTTCTTCTTAGACCCACCAAAAAGTCTTCACAAAAACTTATGGAAGAAACTTAAAAAAAAATATATCTCAAAATTGCATATATAGAAGTTCAGAAGACGTGGAGTTTAATTCTCAGATTTAAAAAAAATATATTTCTAAGTAAAAGATAGCTGCTTGAACTCTGAGATCCAAAATGTCGGCTGTGTAAAACAGGTTAATATTGAAGTGTGAACCTATTTTCGTTAAACTTCGTATTATATTTAAATTACTAAGAACGCTGGAAGAGATACAAGTTGGCTTGTAATGTGGTATGTAGCCCTAATTTAATTTGAGTTTTAATTTTTAAGGTCTTTAGGCAACTTTGGCTTAGGCTAGATGGATGATGATGAGATGATTTGCTAGAATGAAGAAAATGGGAGGAAACGCGATAACTCTGAGAAAACCCACGCTCACGGTGTTTGTCAACCACAAAGACCACATGAGATGAAAGGGATCGAATCGACGATCTCTAGCAGCAGAGGTGAGCGCTCTACCAATGAGCTACTGCGGTTCATGTAATCCTAAAATAGACTATATCGTGAAATGAGGAATTTCAAATTCTGATGCATTTTGTTTAAATAAGATAACTTCTCATTCATGAAAATATGTTACGGCATAATACGAAATATATTATTTTCTTCAGGGCCATTTAATCTTTTATTACTGTACTTAGAGCTGCATAATCAGTAGGAGGAAAAGATATTTTCTCATTTACTGTAGCAATTTTTAATATTAGTTGTCCTTAGATTTTTATTTATATAAAATTGTAGTTAAATTCCTTTTTCTGTATATGAAATAATATAGTGTGTTTTCATCACAAGAGCTCATTTGTTATATAAATAAAATAATTTATTACATTATCATTCATTAACTAACATCGAATTATCACACTTAAATGTTCGTACAAATACGCTGTACCTTCAAATGTAATAAACACCCTTTCATATACTTCACGCTTCATGCGTTCAAGCAGGAAATTACTACTACGCATTGGAATGTCTATATTCTTAGGAAATGCAGACTCAGTTGTAAGCATTTCTCCTCAGTAGTGGGTATAAAAAAGACTAACCGTAGTTTTTATAATATACTTTAAATCCAGAGCTTGGAGAAGATAGAAATAACAAACATCATGCATTTCTTCGTGGTAAGTTCTATTTCTGCTACAACGATGCTTTTTCTTCCGAGTTATGAAACTGAAACATAGAAAGTAATACTAAAAGCTTACTCCCAACACAAGTTCAGTCAAATTTAGAATGTTTTAAATTGATCGAAAAAATTGTTACACAAAATGTACCGGTAATTACTTACATTTTCTTCTTGTTAGAGATTTTCTAACAATGACGTTCAGCTCCATTGATTGCAAGTAAAAAAGAATTGGATATTCCTACAAATGTATTTCCAAAATGCTAAGTATCTGTGGACAAAATTGACCTTCAGCAATTTTGGGCTGAATCTATTTGGAGAACTATATTGTAACTTATCTTTTTTAATTTGATTTGACGTTTCATATTTTTATAAGTGAAAATAGTTAAATCATCTCAAACAAAATAATTTTGTGGTATCGTATAATTCATTGAAAACAAACACTTTTCTAAGCTATGAGGAAGCACACTGTAAGATTAATACGAATCCATTTTTATATCTAGAAGTTTGATATGAAGTATCATAAGAAAACTAATTTCATATCTAAAAGTTACACGAAAGGGAAACACAAAATTTCGAAAAAATCATAGGCTCTTCATCAGTTGTAATAAACGCAGCTCCTGAGAGAAGCTGAGAACAATTTTTAAGTCTAAAATTTAGCTTCACAAATTTAAACTGACAACTTCAATTCAACAATCAAAGCTTGCATGTATAAGTCTAAGAAAAAACGTAAAAGACGTAAAAGGTTTGTAAAAGACGTAATATTCAAAATAGTCACAAATTTTGAATTTCTAAATTCCAGATGGCAGCAGACTTAAATAAAAGATCATTCAAATTTCGTGAAATTTAATATCTCACTTGTCCGAAAGGTGCAAAATTGGATTCTGAAATAAACAATAAAAATAACATGCCAAATATAATAAAACATCTAACATTTGGGTCCGCTCTTCAGTTCTAGCAAGAAATTTTACTGCTTGCTACTACCTTCTTGACAAGAGCACAAATATTTTGACATAAAATAATTACAGATTAAAAATTAAGAAAATTTGAAGGAATAAAATCAAAGACTGAAAATAACTTTTAACTCAAAACTATTTTAAAAAATATTTTAAGGTTAATTTCCATAAGATGGTGAATAAATACTAACACAAATTTCAGCAATAAAGTACGAGAATGTGTAAGAATAGTTAGTGGTACTCCATTACAAAGGAAATGTATTTCGAGATCATGAACTCTATTTATATTTACTATATTAAAAACATAAATTAATAACAATTTAATGTTGTCATATCTTCTGTACTTTCTTAGGCACTATTTGGGCTTCTTTCCATCGCTACCAAAGCAATAGGTTTAGCACCAGTTCATCATGTAGATTATTATGTAAGTATATATTATGCTTCCGTAACTCCTCATAACATTTCTGATTATACTGTCGTACAATAATTGTTCAAAAACTTTTGGTTTCACTATATAATGTGAAAACTTATCTCAATCTCAAAGAAAGTTTAAGTAAAAAGCTATTGTCTACAGTTATGTGAGAAAATTATTTTAAAATGTGCATAATGTATTAGGTGAAAAGCTGAGATACGTGAGATAAAATCGGTAAATCAATTTAATAAGCTGTGGAAAGTAATTGTTAATAAGCGTTTAAATTAATTGTATTTGAAATATTTAAGTTGCAAAAATGTGATCTCTTATAAGCATGTTTTACTTGTAGGCCTATCCAAAATATGAGTTCAAGTACGCTGTGAGTGACCATCACACTGGTGATCACAAAAGCCAAGCGGAGTCACGTGATGGTCCCATTGTGAAGGGTCAGTACAGCCTTGTGGAACCTGATGGAAGTGTGAGAACTGTCAACTACGTGGCTGACGACCACAACGGATTCAATGCAATCGTCAACAGAGTTGGACATAACCTTCATGTGCAACCACATGCATTGGGTATACATGGTGCAGGAATTGGAGCAAGCATTTTTGGATAGGATAAAAATGTATTGTAAATATAGTCAAGGGACGCAATAATTTATTGAACAATCAAATATATTCTTAATGATGCGTTATTTAGTGTTCTCCTTGTCTGATTCCTAACGTGCGTAAACTGTTGAGATAGTTTCGATATTTACGTACAAGCAATGAAGGCATTAAAGCAAAATTTATGATTCTGGAATAAAGCTGCATGAAGATTCCTAAGTTTAACACCATTGTCTATCGCTCAATCTCAATTCAATACATCTGTATGGTGCACTTTTCAATCATACATTTTGCTTGAATGTGTTTGTTATTGACTCAAGCTTAATTGCCATTCGTAAAGTCGTCACGTAATACGTCATTAAGTGTCGCCTTCTTTGGTCATTTGTGATGATGCAGTGTTACCAACGTGACTACGCATTTTTCTATATTTATTCAAAGAAGACATCTTCTTCCTCATACCAGAAGAATCATCTAATAATGTTTGTAACATATTTCTTGGGTACACCCTTTGTATAACTTCCTACAGATCATGAATCTTTCATTATTTGTTACTGTAAAAAATTCCCCTCTATAGAAATTAGTATAAACTTTCTTAACTTTTACTTTAGGGCTGATTTTCATGAAAGCTTGTGTTGTTTGCTTTGCTTGAGATTTGAGTGAATACCCAATTGAAACACCCGTTACACTTACCTTACAATAAAACACACAATAAAACACATGTTTCAATTGGCTACTCCCCCAAATCGCAAGCACAGCAAGCAACCCAAACTTTCATGAAAATCGGCCCTTAGGATATTGATAAGTTCCATTTTAACGCATCCTAATGTAATATAAATTGTTTCTGTCATACTCGTCCTCTGTGTTAACAAGTGCATTGCATTACATAATCAATTGTAATTTATAATGTAGTTCCAATTAAGTGTGGGAAAAAATAACAAAGCCTTTGAAGGGAACCAAAATTAAATGAATCATTTGGTAAAGGCCATATATCTTAACGTTTTTCTTAAATCAGGGCTTCACATAAAATGAAAGCTATAACGGAAATATATTAACCTCGTCGTAAGATAGTGTTATATAAGACTAACATAGTTTTGAAAATGTTTTCGTAGTTTATTATTGTTTTGAATTTTTTAGTTTAAGAAAAGCCAAGTTTCTTTTTCAACTTTCTAAAAGATTTCGATAGTGGAAAAATGGCCTCTCGAAATGGCTGACACAATTCAACATTCACCTCTCTCAAATCTAATATCTGTATATTTTTGTACGAGGAAATAAGTACGTCCGAACTCCAGTCTGTTCTGATTCAATAAGCGTTTATGTTCAGAGTACAATTATCCATAAACCCGTCAAGATTGGAACCCTAAGCAGTGGCTTGCGAAACAAAGCTTTGTATCACAGAACCCGCAATTACACCGGCCGGAAATTATGAAGATACTAAGAAAGTTACTATTGGAATATGACTCCACATTTCAAAATGCCAAATCAAGGATCTTCTGTCAACATGATACAAGACGATGGTCTTCATTTAGAATTATCATTCTTGAAGGTCATTGCTTAAGAAATGGAACAGAAAATAGTATAAAGGTTTGTTATTTGAGGCATATGGAGGATGTATCAGTTTCCCAACCAAGGCATACTTTTTCTTAAGAGTTACTCACATGTGGTATTGTGTCATCATATGTTCCCTTCTGATTTCCGCGTGGAAGCTTCTTACTTCATGCTTTCCAACGCTAGCTGTTTATGGTGACATTGATTGTATGCCACCATGCCCAGTTCACCATACACAGAGCATGTAGAGAGTGATGAGAGAAGTGATGAGAGTGATGGCTTTTGTTACTTGGAGACATGTTTACCTGGTTCTAACCATGATAGCAGTGTCTAAGAATGTCGTTGAGAACACACTTCTCATTAGCGTGTTTTAGGAAAGTTATTAAGAAACAGATCTATCTTGTGACAAAATAGCACGGACAAATAGGCATTGTTTTAGAGTATAATAGATTTTACACAAGGTATACTGAAACACTTTCTCCCAGTGCTATTTTCAATCCGACTTCCGAAGCAATCACAGTAGAGGAGACATAAACGTTGCAGACGATAGTAAGTAAATCAGAGGATGATACATTTGGACTATGGTAAAACTTTCAATTCTGTGGACTTGGATGTACTAGTTGGCAAAACAGGTATATCGCTTCAATTGCGTGCGAGTGATTTAATTATAAATGTGTGGTAAAAAACATACTGTAAAAGAGGAAAATGAAACTTCGAAGTGGGTAAATATAAAGTATACGATTCCTCAAGGGTCAATTATAGATCCAATCTTCTATAGCTTATATGTAAATGACAAGTGTAATTATGTCATATTCCCAGTTCGATTTATTTTCTAATTTAATTAATGATGATCTAGCAGCAATATCGATATGTTATCATCAGCATTGTCGCCATTTAAATCCAGAGAAAACTCAACCTATAATTTTTAACAACACTAAACTATCTCATAATTTAATGTAATGCAACCATGTAATACCGCAGGGACTGAAACTTAAATGGTTAGACTTGAAAACAAAGAGAATATTGCACCTTACCTCTCATCTTCAGAAGGCAATAATGAAAATTAGCACTCATTATCTATTAGAGCTCTTTCAATAACATTGTAATACACACAGAAGCAGAAGATTTGATAATCTTTTAATAATATCGAGACACAAAGCATGTCAATATAGTATGTATTTCGTTGCAACTGGAATACGGTTCTAGAACTCCTTGCCTTCAGAGTCAAGGACAGATTAAAGCACAAGCGAAACAAGCGGTCGCTTGGTTCGCTGAGCTGAGGGGGCGCCGCACTGCTGGCTTCCTGGTAACCCTAGTATATAAAGAAGATTAGAATACACATTTTCTAGTCATCAAAGCTATTTAAGGTTACATTTTCTCTCATATACATATATATTAAAACAATGTGAATATGATCATGATTAGTTTCCCTATTATTGTCTTCATTTTAGTATAATCTCAGGCCTGGAACCCATCTTTTCCATTCACACCAGCATACTGGATTCTCTCTTTTATAATAAAAGTGTTCATCTCCCTCTTTTTTATTTTGTAGTTATGTATAGTGCAGCCTCGTCCTCCAAATCTACTTTTGTTCTTATATTGTGTATTATTTATCTTTGCCGGTATTCCACGTTAAATTTTGTACTGTAAGTTCATATAGGTAAATTACCACACACATGACTTTAAAGCTTCACAGAACAAAACCGCAATTTAACTTCGAATACCGATAAATCGCTAACAATACACAACATACATTCTGTCAAGAAAGTACCGGGAATTGTACATTCACAAAACCCACAACTACGTTAGCACAACTGCCCTCTATCTGTAATTTAGTTTATTACAGTGCTCCATTTGTCAGTTCATGTCAAGTGTGTGTGTGCGATGTTTACAATGGATAAAAATATCGAACAAAGAATCTGTCTTAAATTTTGCACTGCAAATGGAATTTCGTGTGCTGAAGCGCTGAAAATGTTACATAAGGCTTACGGTGAATCGACTTTTTCAAAAACACGTGCGTATGAGTGGTACAGTGCATTCAAAAGCTTTCGAGATGTGGTGGAAGATTTGCCTCGCTCAGGTCCACTATCAACGTTTTCAACTGAACTTAACATCGCTAAAGTAAAGGAAATGGTGACTGAAAATCGTCGTTTAAGAGCCGCTGAAATTTCTGTGTCTCACGAATCAATTCGTACCATTTTAAACGATTGTTTTGGCATGAAACGAGTTGCCGCTCGAGTAGTGCTGAAAGACCTGAATTTTCTGCAAAAACTCAATCGTGTAAGGGTCGGTGAAGACATGCTAGAATGAGTTAATTCCGAACCCACATTCATAAAACGCATTGTAACTGGTGATGAGACATGGGTTTACGAGTTTGACATGCGAACCAGTCAACAAGCTTCGGAATGGCGCCTTCCAACTGAGCCGAAACCGAAACCGAAAAAAGCACTTCAAAGTCGATCAAAAGTGAAGGTGATGTTGACAGTTGTTTTCGATTATCGCTGTGTAGTGTACTCGGAATTGTTGCCAGAAGGCGAGACAGTAAATAAAGAATATTATCTGAGCGTTATGCGGCGTTTGAGAGAGCCAATTTGTCGAAAAAGACCAGACTTTTGGAAAGAAAACTCATGGATTGTGCACCACGATAACGCACCATCTCATTGTGAACGAATTTCTGGCTAAAAACTCAACAACCATCGTATTCCCCTGATCTGGCTCCGGTAAACTTTTTTCTCTTTCCAAAACTCAAATTACCACTTCGAGACACCCGTTTTGAGTCGATATCAGACATCAAAGGTAATTCGCAGCGAGTACTGAAGTCGATTCCGGAAAATGAGTTTCAAAAATGTTTTGATGAATGGATTATTCGTTGGCATAAGTGTAGTATTTCGGAAGGGGCCTACTTTGAAGGCATAGAATAAATTTGAATGAATAATGCATATTTTGTGTTTTATTGACCAATTCCCGGTACTTTCTTGACAGAATGTACAACATTATAAGTACGAAAACAGTATCGGAGGACGATGGTAAACTATATTTGACTACAAAAGAGAAAGGGATATACCAAAACTAGTTAATTAGAAATTAGAGAATGCTGGTGTGATGGAGGTACCGGGATCCAGACTTCATATTACAGTAAAATAAAGGAATTTATGCTTTTGGACGACACACTGCAGTAGAAATTGCAAGAAAGAACTTACCAGCTTCAAATTCATTTGCTGTTTAATGGTTTAGCACCAAATTAATCTTGTCAGTAAGATACTGCAGAAAATATTTATGAATCTTCTGAGTGCTACGGACATTTTACAAAGCCCTTTAAAAAGTAAGATCAAATGAAGGTGTGAACAATATTATAACTGATGGAAAAGAATTGCCTTCCAAATTAGACTTAAATCCTGACTCCGGACAAAATTCGTTGAACCTGTTTCTCAATCAAGGAAACAGCTATTTAAATGAACATTGGCCACTGACACGTTTACAACAAATTGGGAAAGCATAGACATTGTTAACTTTAGTATAAAATACACGAACTTAGAAATTTATAAAGACCTAGGAATCAAATTTTGGAAAGATGCATGGAGCTTCAGTAAGTGTTGGTTAGTGAATACAAAACTGAAAGATTAGAAGTGCACGAAGTACTATCATCCTACTATCCATGTTGCATTCTGGAGGATATCTTGTTGACTCACATTGTCACAAAACAGTCCTTTGGTTACCTTTCTCGATGTTTTTTGTATCCTTTCGAATTCTACTGACATCGCCAGCATCAGTTGCGAGTGGGGAGAGATGTTTTCAAAGCTCAATTTGATGACAACCTATTTGAGATCAACAGTATCTCAAGAACATTTGTCTAGTGTGACAACTGAAAATAATTAACTCAATTCATTTAAGGCAAATAGGAATTCACATAATTGAAAGCTAGGAAGGTTAGTTTTAGAAAACTGAAATCAATAGTTGTACATTTTTCTTTAAATTGAATCTATTAAGTGCAGGGGTTTTTAAATAAGTTAACTATGTGTTTTTGCATGCTTCTTAATATTATTAACTCTCCACCTTGTATTATTTTTGTACACATTCACTATTCTGATACTCTTTCGAACCACTATGTTTCTATCTTTATCAATAAGAGTACTTTCAATTCAGTTTATTAGACTCTTATATAGGCTCTTATCAGACTCTATAAGTCTTTTTATAAATATTTGATGTATCAGTTTTCTTATATTTTGTCCATTTTGTTTTGTGAAAAATTCATAAAATCTTCCATGGTTCCTATATTGTAGTGATACCTTCTCATATTTTTTGTTTTCTCTTAATTTTATAAAATTATCTGAATAAGTAAACTATAAGGTAAGATCAGGGACGGCACTACAGGGGGCTGGAGAGGCTGAAGCCTCCGAATATTTGAATCAGCTCCCCCCGAGGTTTTAAAGCAGCAATAAGCCGGTAATTTATAAATCACCTTTGACACGTCAAATCAGTTAAACGGAGAATTTAATTTTCCATTCTCCTTAGTTTTAACTCAGTGGTTACTTTTAATTTATGAATGGTAATGATAAGGCGCTTTGGGAGAAGAATTTCGACTTTTTCCATCCGTAGTCTGGTGGTAACGACGCAATTCCAAAATTTTGTTTCCTCCCACTTTCATTTGTTGCGTTACCGTAGAAAATGGTTTGTGAAAAGGAAATCGAAGAATGTTCACCCCGAAAATGTGCGATGAAAAAGTAAAAAAACATTGAAAGTGTTTAGTGAGTTGACAATTTAAAAATTTTAATCTGATAGCTTGATATTGTTTTTTTCATCAAAGTGAAAGAATAACAATGGTTTATAAAGTGTTCACCGTATAGAGTATGGATGGCGTTCCAATAATTCCCAATGTTCAATCCCGTGTAAGTCCACTCTCCAAGTCTAAATTAGTCACCAAGCTAAAGAGGATTCTAATACATTCCCAATATTCACGTTTCGCTATATACGTAGTTATGTTAGACTATTTTCTAAGGCAAGGTTATAAATCATAAGCAATAACAAATCAATGGTATAAATAGAAACCAGGAGAAGTTATTGACCGTTGAACGAAAAAATCGTAAAGTAACCATTTTATTGAACCTACTATTTCGCTCAAAAACGGCGGGGTCTCATAGCGTCGAAAGAGAGATCTGTAACACAACGTCGAAAATTTCACGATGCCGTCTCATAACGTCGAAAATTTTCGACGCTATGAGACTATTTGATTTTCGACTTTATGTCACAAATCTCTTTTTCGATGCTATGAGATTCGACGCTATGAGACTCTTTGAGAAATCTTTCGACGTTATGAGACGATTGCAAATTTTGTTTTTTCCCGCCACTTTTCGACGTTATGAGACTATTTGAGTTTCGACGTTATGTCACAAATCTCTTTTTTGATGCTATGAGATTTGACGCTATGAAACCCCACGTACACCGAGCGTGTATGTTTCAACACTCATAAAACGTTCAAAACATGCCTGTCGGAGAGTTCTGTTTGCATTTCAGGTTGTTTTTTTTTTTGTTTTTTTTTCTCTCTTATCTGAGCATCACCTTATCCCAGCAATTATTGATGTTGATGTTTAGTGGACTTGATTGACTAGCCAGAGTCTTTGGGCTTTCATGTCGATTGCTTCACATTCTTTATTACAACTTCCTGCTCTCTTTACGTTTCTGGCAAAATGAAAGAAGCAGCTCTTTTCGACAGTATAAGTCCTGAAGCTCTTTCATTTAATGTATTGGAAAAAGTTTCTCTGAAGATCGTATCTTTTTCCGAACATTATCTTTGTAATTTATATATAAAGTGAATTTTGGGGATGCCAAGCAAAAGGAAAACAATAGAATCCTTTTTTGAAACACAAGCAAAGCGGACCAAATGCCGTATCGAAGGGAAAGGAAACAAACGCCCTACTACCAATGAATTGCGGAATCTTCTAACGAAGGTAAATTGCTTACTCATTAAATCATCATTTCTCAAGCTGTGTTAAGGTGCGTAACAAGGCTGGGGCAACCTGTGCAGAACCCCGGGGCCCACGCGCTCTGGGGGCTCCGTCGACTATGTGGTGAATATAAGAAAAACGTAAATGCAAAATTGAGTCCGTCAGAAAAAGTATTTTGGGGGAAAATAAAATAGCCCATGGTAGTGGTACGATGCTTGTGGTATATTACGTGTAAGAATGGAGATACGTTACCTTCCCTCACCTCCGTGCTCGACACGTGATGTCGGTGTTTTTCGATCACGACTATCCCGCGACACAAGGGAGTAACTGTGTTGCCCAATAATTGACGGCAAAGTGTTTCCTTACATATCAAAGTGCGGTGTTGGAACAATGTTATTGTAAATAATTAACGCGAACCGTTGTCCGCGGAATTGATCGCGTTTGTCGCCAATCTGATATATGCTTATTGCTACTGTTCTTGGAAGGGGCGGCTGAAAAGAAAGAAGAAAGAGCGGCACAAAAAAGAACATTTTTCAGTTTGGGAGGGTCATTTCACTAGAAATTTAAGGACTTTAGACAAAATTTTAGTAAGAGCAGTCTTACTCTCCCTTCCACAATTAATTCCTGGCTGCGGATTTACCGACAAGTAAAGCCTATTATTCTTTCTATATTATATTATCATTATTTCTACACTACAAAACTACTTTTAACAAGTTGCTAGTATTTACCTAAATAATTATAATAAACTATTCGTGAATGAAGCGGCTCTTTGGTAGTATTTTTCAACTACAGCTTTGGTTATAACAAATAAACATCTTCTTCACTACAATGGTTAACGCAGTCGTGGCTGGAAAGAATATATATTTCCGTCTAAGGATGGATAATTGTGCTTTTCCTAGACCAAATTTATATTAAGTTAACAAATATTCCTTTTAAGGAATCTTGTTGGTTGGGGAACTTCCAGTTGTCAGTTTTCCTATAGTGATCTAAGATAGGATATTCTACAATTGGAGAAGTTTCTATGGTTTTAGTGTTTACGATTAGTAGTGATGGTTAGCTTATGTCGACAATTAAATACTTCTTTAACTTTCCCTATTTGTTATGGAAAACTCCATGGCTTGCTTATTGCAGATTTTTTTCAGTTAGTCAATATATTTTTCTACTTAAATATTTCAAGCTATAAGAAGAATATTTCTCGAAAACAATTTAGTATTATTTGTCTGTGTTCTTACATTGTCACACTTCCAACTGCATCTAAACTAATAAAATAAAACTTTGTCACTCGTAACGTTGCCGATTACGTCTATATGGGTAGCCTAGAGTCATAGCGGGTTAAAGTCGCAATTACAGGCATTTTTAAAAAAAAATCAAGGTAACATTTCCAAAAATAAATTATTTTGAACCGAAAATTAAATGTAGGTGTATGCAATCACTATTTTCTTGCTTTATCGAATGCATAAAGAAAATCGCAAGACCCGTTCTTTTAATAACAAGGAAATTGACATTTCCTTCCATAATTTCAATTTTCGTCCAGACTTGACAGATATTGATCCTCAGCTTTCTTATGTGAAAATGAAATATTTAATTTGGCTTTAATGTATATCTTCTATAAATATTTTCAGCTATTATGTTATAATAAACTACATATAAATACATTGTAGTAGGTCGAATCTCATCCTGATAATTAATTGACAATAAAATATGAATGGAAATTTTGCTAAGATCACCGATTCGAACTATAATTTATCCATAGATTTTCTTCTAGGAAATAAATTATCAGTTTGGTACTTATGGATAAAATGTTAACCACAGCTATTTTTCCCATCCTGTCACCCAGAATCTGTGCTTTCTGAGGGACTATGTCAAATTATACTATACAGACTTACATTACAGCTAAATAGTTACTGAGAAGATCATTGAAAATCTTTAATAATATTTGGTGTATAACAAATTAATGATAAGCGACTAACATGTTAGAAAAGAAAATTAAATGTAGTAGGTATTTATATGACGAATACCTATTAGAAGCAAGTGTGTTTTAGATCGCAATTTAATGTTATTTTATGAATAATTCAGGTCGATCACGGCAGGCCAGTGTCTTCAAGATTGTTAGTTCGAATCTCTTCTGGAGGATGAATGTTTGTGGATTTACAAATGCAACAGCTAATAGAATGTAGAACAGCCGAAATGTATGATGTTACTTAAATTACCACAACAGAATGCATGTTTTCTATTACTTTTTCAACCTCCAATAGTGGATTTGATACAGATCAGGTGAACTAAGTTTCTTTTACATGTAACCTCAAAGAGAAAATTTTTACAATCACCTCCCCTTTTTTCCTCAGAATTTAACCGGCAAACATATAACTTCTTTCTTTGAACATATGACCTGTGAACAGCGCATACTGGTATTTCATTTAAAGAAATAAAAGTCATTGTAATACTTATAGTAATAAAGAACAGCGTAAACACAAAATTATTAAATACATATTACCACTTAAAGTGGTAAGTACTTTATATTTTTCGTTTTACTTGTTATTTAACTATTTTATTTATCGGTGTCAATAAAACAATTGAGAAGCCAATAAAATGTTTATGTTTTGAATAATGTAATTGATGTACAACGTAATAAAACTGATCGAATTACCATCTACGGTTAATTTTCACATAATGTAAACATAATATTGTACAGCAAGGTATTGTTCTACTATAATATTCAGCGAATATTGAAGTCAGTTGTATACCTTGGAGCAAAATGATCTAGAACTCGAAACTTGACGCAATAAAATTTATTTCTATTATATTATATGCACAATGTATTTGTAAGCCATTCAATAAGTCTAAATAAGTCAAAAATTGGTTATATAAACTTGATTGATTTTTCTTGGTTGTACCAATGTGTTCGGTCGTTGCTTGATTTCTTCGAGTAACCAAATTTGCATTTTCAAAAGCGTTACATTTAAGTACAATTTAAAGCCAAGATGTACGACAAGAGATGGCAGTACTATCTTCGTATATGTCTAATGTATTTTTATCGTTGTACGAAATTTCCTTGCTGCTCCTACAAAATTCAAACCTAGAGAGGCAAGAAAGTTCATAACCAATTGCACAGTTTTAACCGTGACGATTTTTTATTTTCTTTCTTGTTCATTGTTGAAAGTGCTTCATTGTTATATATATATAACAACATATATATTATGTTGTTATATATATATATATAACAACAATGAAACGATTTCAACAATGAACAAGAAAAAAAATGATAAAATATGCACGGTTAGAACTCTTGAATTGGTTATGAACTTTCTTCCCTGAAAGTTTAAACTCTCTAGGTTTGAATTTGTAGGAGCAGCATTGAAATTTCGTGCAACGATAAAATACATTAGACATATACGGAGATAGTGCTTCTATATCTTTGTCGTACCTCTTGGCTTTACATTACCCTTAAGTCACTGGTTGTTTCATACAAATACCTTAATATTATTTTCTTCGTTGTCGTCCTTCTTATCTTTTTGGCCCTTTTTCAGCTTCATGTTCTTGTTCCCTGTCCTTTAACATCTACTTCCCATTCGTTTAGCAAGTGATTCTTCCTATAAATCTTTTAAATTGATGTGGTAATTTTGAAATATGGGCAAATTTCTGGGCCCGTAGTAAATAAAATCGGTATCTACAAGAATTCGCATTCCAAAACTCGAGGGATATGTAACTAATATCCTGCAGAGTCGCTCTATTCCAGCAAAGTACCGAAATGCGTAGCTTTCACAAATTAACATGAGATCTCTGGTGAGATGTTGAGTATGGTGGATCGAAAAAAACTAATATTTATTTTTCGGGACGATATAGTGCGGAGAACTGGCCCATGGTGCTAAGAAGAAAAATGTAAATGAAAATTTAAATCGGCTAAAATTTTCCGATCGCGCATGGTCTTTGAAATTTAGGAAAACTCTAAAAATGGGTCATTTATCGTAATTTCTTAAAAATATTGAATATGCTTTTATCGAGGTGCTATGGATTTGAATACAAATTGCATGAATGACATAACCAAAAGAGTAGCAATGCAGTTTTTATATAATTGTTGGGCTTTGCGAGCAAAAAATGAACTTCTTACTTCTAAAATGTGAATTCTCATGATCTTTTATCAAGCGTATCAAATGTTGTCATCCA
>JAGDQP010002041.1:0-63109 GCA_022664845.1 Lepisma saccharinum | reverse complement strand
TTTCTTCATATGTAAATTACAAACTGAAATTCAACAAATTATGTTCTCTGATGTTCTCATTCATTCGAGCTCCACCAACCAACCAGCCATATAAGGTATTGTGCAGAACTTAACAGCAGATGTTCACAGTTATTTACAAGTTAAGATATGCGTTCTAAATCATTCAATATAGTACTTGTAACTTTAAATTTTGATTTATGGGAGAACTCAGGCATTGCTGATCTTGACAATAGAGAGGTTCTGACGTGCCCATCTGTGGACTGAGCTCCGCAGACTTTGCGTGAAGCTTTTGACACCAATTTGACGCATTGTTTAACTGCCTCAATGTGGCAAAGGAAATCTTTAATATCCCAATATGGCACTGTTCCAGATTGCATTTCTGATTGTGTCATCATCACTGATTTTCCATAATATATGTGGAAAAGTTATCTTACAAGTATCCCAATAAATTATCTTCAGCATATTCTGTTACAGCAACGTTAATTATAATAGTTACGAATGATCTGATTGACTTCCTCTTAGAAACTGAGTGTCTAGGTTTTAAATTCGCCTCTGCATGAACTCTTTGACGTGTTTCTTTCTTCTAATATCATAGCCAGAAGACAATTTTCAGAATGGCTAAAATTTTACATTTTGTTAGTAAAATAGTTAAGTTTTTGCTCACAAAGCGCAACCGGCAAACAATTATATTGCGTTGCTACTTTTAAGCTTATGTCGTTCATATAATTTTCATCAAAATCTATAGCACTTCCATCAAAGCATGTTTAATATTTTTTTAAGAAATTACGAAAAATGACTCATTTTTAGTTTTCCTAGATTTAAAAGACTATGCGCGATCGGTAGATTTTACGCGATTTATATTTTCATTTTTCTTCTTAGCACCATGGGCCAGTTTTCCGCACTACAGGGTCCCGAAAAAGAAAGTTTAGTTTATTTAGAACCACCCTAATGTTGAGCCATGTTATCTGCACGTGTCTACCACGTCCCATAAGAGCTCCGTTGACCTCATACCTGCCAAATGTGGTGGCTATAAAATTCGTAGGAATTGTTCAAATTGCTTCTAGAACAAAATCTGGAAAACCTGTGTTCAGTTACATGGTACATTATTCTCTCCTGGAATACCCCATAATTGGGGGGGGGGTGCAAAGATTCTGTCAAGGGCAGCAAATGCTCTCTAAGCAGTGCGACTTTGGTTAACTTAACGTATGTCATGTGAACTCCACTTACGCCATCATGGGATCGCTAACAACTTCCACAATGCATTTTTGAAAGCTACGGTTAATGGGTTCATGCAATCTGCGCCGCAATCGAACAAACTAGAATCCAAACTTTTTGGACTAAGCCACATTTTGCCAGTCCTCTACGGTCTAATCACCATGTTCAAAATTCAGGTGGGATGCTCCGACGGGTGTCGTGTTTCTATTCTATTCCATAACCACTGTAATCTAAAAATAATCGTTCAATGGGTACTTGTCAGGTACATCCTGAATTGAAGATGAGTGTAGTCTCCATAATTGTCTGTTACCATCGTTAGTTACAGTAATTAAGTATCCTTTGTCGGTCTTTGTTCAGTTCACGCAGAGGGGTAATATTTCCCATTAGATATTCCAGATACACACGTAACATATACTTCTAGGAATGTGGAATATCTGTACACTTTCAGAAATGGAATCTATCGATACGTCTAGCACTCACTATGATACCCGATTCAAACTCCGTTAGTTCACATCTTCTTGCCATGAACAAAGCAACCCACGTTGAATCTGACTTAAGAGATAACGCCTCATAACTGATCAATGTCTTGACGTTCGTCCAAGCTGCTACGTTAGGATGACCACTTTTAAAGATTTGCATATATTTAAACATTTCATTCATAGTAGATTAATATGTCATTATGTTTATACGTCATATTATTCGCAATTATATAAGCGGGATTTGAGCCTATAGAATGTGTGCCTAACTTTATGGTGCTCTTTCAGACGGCTATAAACAATCGCAAGGAAATGCCATGGAAAAACGAAATGGACACGATTTGAAAACGAAATTCTCACAGTTTTATCTGTGTGTTCATTAAACTCACTGTTCAAGAGAAAGTATGTCCCTTAGGCATGAATATTTTGTGAGGTGCTAAACACAAAAATGCTATATTGATTCATGTTTTGATGCTACAGCGAAAAAGGTTAATTATAAAATAGGAAAATCTTGGTCACCTTGGGATTTGACAATTTCCATCTCCTCATAATTGTTTGTAAGTTTCATATTTTTCAACATTCGCATGTACTGGGAGTCTTACTCGAACTTAGAATAAAAATGGTTAAACTAAGTCGTTGGAACTGAAGTGGGAAAATGGAGCTGCGGTGGATCAGTGGTAATGCTCACACCTCTGGTGCGTGGAGTCCCTGGTTCGATCACGTTGAGTGTCATATCGACTTTGTAGTGGACACACACGATGTGCGTGGGTTTTCTCAGAGTGATGAAATTACCTCCTACTTTTTTTTTTATTACGCTAATTTTCCCATCATTGACCTCAACCAAAGTTTTGAAATGGGAATAAATAGGGATATTTTGAAAATTAGAAAAAATGTCGAAACTTTGGGGATACAGTCCTCGATTGTCCCACTATTTACTCCACTGTGCTTCTGTGTGAAGTAGAAATGTATTATTACATAAATTCAACTCCTAAGTAACCTAATACAAGACAAAAATATCCTATCTAGTAATAAATTGGACATGAGAAAAGTCCCTGAAACACCTAATTTCAATGGTGTCTTTTATTGAAAATGGAAATGCTTGTTCGACGTCCTTTTGCTTATTTCTTGGACTCCGATTTTGGATCATCTCCCTTGAACGCCTAGCAGTAATCTGCCAATAACGAGTTTTCCATTTGTCCCTTGTAATATTTTGCAATCTCTGTTGTATGCTATTGAAATTTCTCTCCATGTTCGTTACAGACGACACCACAATTAACTGAGAAGAAATCAAGGTGGGAATGCATAATATCCAGTTTCAGTGATATTCTGCAATCCATTTTACCATATGCCCATATAACCCTCTCCACCAGGTGCAAAACGCTGTTGGCTCAGGCTTTGTCCAATAAAACAATCGACACGTCTTTGAAAGCATTTTTAGTTAACAAAAGTTCCAAATCCTGATCATTTCCTTGTGTAATAAGTAGACCAATAAATATTAATAACTTGATTTTCTTCGTAGAAATCTTCGACAGGAAAAACAATAGTTGGCATAAATATGATAATGTATGGGGATTGTATTATAGAGCTTTCATGAGTAATTCCATTAGTCCTAGTTTGATACGTAACTGTATGACTTTGTTCGAATGTATTAGCAGCCGATGCACTACGTTCATTTTGTCAGTGCAAGCGATGGTTGAGGAGGCCAATTTCTTGTAACGATTCACTCTATCTTTGCTGTTCCATTTGCTCAGGAAACAGCAGACTAAAACTTTGCTGCGATCTTATTAAAATAGCGATAACTTTAGAATCACGTCAAATATGCCATTCGTAATACCTGTACTGCGTAAGTCTAAGCATGCTTTTCATAAAAAATATAGGCTTCTTTAATGTGGGTCATTAGATCATTTCTTAGATCATTTTCTAAAGAAAAAAACTGTACAAGATCTGCGGAAGTAACTTTCACATTTTGAGCCAGACAAGTCCACTCTTGTAAAATATGGAGACAAACATACAGTTCGGCAGTTCTACATTCTTTTTAACACATGCTCCAGTACATTTACTGTTGAACCAAGATGAAATCAGAAACAAAGGAATCGTAATGTAATCGTAATCGAACGATGTAGAGAGCGCTATACGTAGAACGTGGTATCAGTTGGAACGAAACTTTTAAATCTGATTTAGGTATGGATTATGCAACAAATCTGATTTTCAATTCTATACATATAGTTGTAGATTAATATGTGATTGTAAGCTTTGAGGATAAGTATTTTCCTGGCGTTGTAACAAATGTAAACGCAAAACGTGAAATTGTCAATGTAATGGAATCAAGTGGATATGGTCTGAAATGAAAAGCGAGAAATGAAAGACAGACAAGGGGACAGTGTGTAATTGTGTAAAAGATCTACAAAAGACGGAAGAGAGAAATGTGTGATGTTCACCGAGTAGAACAAAATAGTGAAGAATATTACTGATACCCTGTTTAAAATATTTTTATTTTCAAATATGGGTCCCCCATGAAATTTATGCCAGAACGATACATTAAATTTAAGGAAGTTCCATTAAGGTAGAGACCAAAATATTATAAATTACTCAGATCTGTCGCTTCTAACGTTCTATTGCATTTGTTTTGACCCAATAGAGTTCTCAGAATATGTAATTGTATGTCAAAAATGAACGAATACACGCTTAGTATGACCTGATATATTGTTCTCACAGTACAAAATCGTCTTAAAGTTACTGATCAATTACCATCAACCCTCGCTGCCAACCGATTACCCTCAAATGTAAGGCCAACGTTTTTTCATAAAAACGGATGATAGTACATTTAGTAGCAAAATAATAATGTCAGCACATTGGAAGTAAAGAAAAGTTTATGTTTGTTCTATTTGTTGTTGCAATGACTTTGCGGATTTTTAATAAAGACAAGCTTTGTATACGAGATAACGATACTATGAAATAAGTACTCAGTGCTAGAGACCTGTACGGGCCGGACTTGGGCGGGCCGACACTGCTTTCTCAGGTCGGGCCGGGTTAGGGCCGATTAATTGCACTTCTCTAAAGCAGTTCAATAATTATTGACTTTCGTTAAACGATAATTGGAATAAAGCCAAACGTTCAAGTCTGTGTGCACGCCACGTGTAGTGAAAGGTATTACAAATACTGTACAGACCTGTACAGGCCGAATTTTCCGGCCCAACCCTTAATTCAGCCCGAATGTGCCTCGGCCCGAAAATTTTTAAAAATTCTTGGCCCAAGCCCGGCCCGGACAGATAAATTTTTAAAACTTTTGGCTCGAGCCACAATATATTTGTATCTGGTATAATAATAATAATATAATGCATACAAGCCTATGTGAGTGTTTGAACAATGTGATGCTCTTAGATTTGCTAGCCATTTTAATTTCATTCTACAGGATTGCCGTTTCAATTTATTTCTAACACAAAGAATCAACATTATAATTTTGCTTCGAACAGTAGGATTACTTGTAGCCGCAGGTTTCTTAAATCCAGCAAAGAAGTAGCTAGTCAAAGTATAACTTTTATTTACAAAACAAATTATCATTAATTTTACCCCACCCGCAAGACCTACATTTGCACGGTATTTAACCCGTATTAGTTTGCAAAAATGACTTCATTCACCATTTCTTCCTGCGGGTCGCTGAAGTAGAGAGAAGAACAAAGAGTGCTGTTTGCTTTCATTTTTATATCAAGACGACAACTCTGACTGTCCACCCCTGGGATCCAGTGGTTGAATTGACCATATTCTGATATTGACACGGACCATCAGAGGAAGCTTCAATAAGCATACTGACTTTGTTATTTATTGAGGGAAGGGCATGCAGTCACTCGTGTGACTGCCGACTTGGGTCAACGCTCCGGTGAACAATTACTCCTCTATAGCGAAAGTGGAGCCGCTAAGCAACACCAACTATAAATATTACTTTGTTTGTAATACCTTTCACTCCACGTAGCGTGCACACAGACTTAACGTTTGGCTTTATTCCAATTATCGTTTAACGAAAGTCAATAATAAAATTATTGAACTGCTTTAAAGAAATGCAATTAATTGGTCCGAACCCAGCTCGACCTGAAGAGAAAGGAGTGTTGGCACGCCCAAGCCCGGTCTGGCTCAAAGAAATAGCGGAGCTGGCCGCCTAAGCCCGGCCTGCGGGTCTCGGGCCTAGCCCGGCCCGTACAGGTCTCTGAAACAATGTAATATTTACAGCTGACCGCAGTCGGCAATCACTCGAATGACTGCACGCCCTTCCCTCAATAAATAACAAAAGAGAGTATGCGTATTGAAGCTTCCTCTGATGGTCTGTGTCAATATTAGAATATGGTCAATTCAACCACTGGATCCCAGGGGTGGACAGTCAGAGTTGTCGTCTTGATATAAAAATGAAAACAAACAGCACTCTTTGTTCTTCTCTCTACTTCAGCGACCCGCAGGAAGAAATGGTGAATAAAGTCAGGGTTGCAGTCTAATACGGTGTTAAATGCCGTGCAAATGTAGGTCTTGCGGGTGGGGTAAAATTAATGATAATTAGTTTTGTAGATAAAAGTTATACTTTGACTAGCTACTTCTTTGCTGGATTTAAGAAACCTGCGACTACAAGTAATCCTACTGTTCGAAGTGAAATTATAATGTTGATCCTTTGTGTTAGAAATAAATTGAAACGGCAATCCTGTAGAATGAAATTAAAATATCTAGCAAATCGAAGCGCATCACATTGTTCAAACACTTACATAGGTTTGTATGCATTATATTACTATTATTATTATACCAGATACAAATATATTGGGGCTCGGGTCAATAATTTTTAAAACTTATCGGGCCGGGCCGGGCCGGGCAGGACCGGCCTCGGGCCGAAAACTTCTAAAGCTTTCCGAGCTCAGCTACATTCGGGCTGGATTGGGCTTGGGCCGAAAAATTCGACCCGTGCAGGTCTCTACTCAGTGTTGAAGTTAGAAATATATTTTAGGCGGAACTGTGGAATTATAAACCCATAAATTTATAAAAAGGCAAATTAACCCATAGTAAATTAGATATTAAATAATGGTCGCTAGTGATTAATTATTATAAAAAAGCAAATTTGTTATATAGTTAATATAAATCGTCACGACACGAAAACAAGATCAACATGCTACTAACATTTCAGATTAAACTTATTGTCAAAATATATTTGGAACACTTGTGAATTTATCCCAGTACTATCGAGGTTAGATTTTAATTATGATGGAAATTCGTTACGGCCCAACTTCAGCTTTAATCGTCCTCAAATATATAATTTACTAAATTGTGAACTACGTTCTGGCTTTCATGTGATGACAACACTGTTTCACTGAAATGTGTGTTCTTGAGCTTTTTCTTCATATTTTTAAAAAAATACTTGAAAAAGCAAGCAACAACGAACTTTTTAAATACGGCCCTGCAATACTTATCATTGTATATCAAATGATCATCTTGAAATATTGATATTGTTTATTTAGCTTAGAAACTTGAGTACCAGTGAGGAAAAACTTCAGGCTTGCAAGTTTCTTATTTATAATTAATCTTTTCAAATTGTTGGTTAGTTCACTTGAAACAAATTTGCAAGTATTATCTGGTTCCCTTTCCAAAATTTCATTGTTGCTTGTGATTTGTCAAGTACTTTTAAATATGTGAAGAAAACGGGAGACAGAGACCTGTTAAATAGGTCCTTCAGTTGTTTTACCATGAACAACCAATACTATTTTACCTGACAACAATCTCAAAAAGGTTAAGAAACACGGCGCTTAATCTGTTATCTCTCTCGCTAAGTGTCAGAGTGCATAACAACTGTAAAACATTCTTCAGAAAGACGTCTCGAAAACTCATTTTAAACGTTTATGAATAACCCTTCGCAAACAGAGAAGAATTAGGGAGATCTTCAGGTTCTAATTAGACTATTGGTACTATGTACGATTTATGAAAGAATTCAGAAATTTTAATGCGATAAATTGAGGGACGAATAAGTAACAATTTTGTAAAAATGTTAGTTACTTCTCCTTTTTCCCTTCCTGTTGAAAGAACGAAGCAGCTTAGTAAGCAATACTACGAGAATCAATATATTTCATTGATGCACTCTATATTCAACAAACAAAAACAAAAACAAATCTAGCGCAAAGATAGCATACACAAAAACGCAACATGTAATAACAATTATAAATATATTGAATGACATATTACATATATCAGTTACATCATTATTTAAATCTATCCAATAACGCCTGCTCCATGGATACCAAGTGCATGTGGTTGCACATGAAGATTATGTCCAACTCTGTTGACGATTGCATTGAATCCGTTGTGGTCGTCTGCTACGTAGTTGACAGTTCTCACACTTCCATCAGGTTCTACAAGGCTGTACTGACCCTTCACAATGGGACCATCACGAGACTCCACTTGGCTCTTATGGTCACCAGTGTGATGGTCACTTACAGCGTACTTGAATTCATACTTTGGATAGGCCTGAAATGAAGAAATGTGGTCTTACTTAAAAATAAAGTTATTCAATCTATCCGTTTTCAGCTTTTCTAAAAGTCTTATAATTGAAATAGGATCAAATTGCTACTCTAATCAGAACAGATCACATCTGATCACACGTAATTATTTAATAGCATTTTATTTTTCGGTACTAATGCTAGATATCAGGGGTATCTCGTGTAATCTGGTATGTGGATTGGCATCTTCGTCAGTAGCTGTTGGTGCCACTTTCCTTTGTAGCAGATTTCGTCTTCTTTTTCCACTTAGGAGTATTACCAGAGTTTTTGTTTCAATCACGTTTATGTTTCTAGAATATTCATTTTCTCGCAAATAAATGTAACAAATTTTAAGTTTACAAGTTATTAACACTCGTATGAACTTATTGCTTAATCGTTTTTGCCATGGAAGTTTTCTGTGTAACTTCTAAATAAAACATAAAATGAATTTCGTAGTTTATAATGTGGTTTAAGTTAACGTTTCCTATCACAATAAATATGGAATACTGACGCATTTGAAACTCTATGAATAGAGGGAAGATACACAGAGAAACTTGTATTTGTTCTACATATGGTAATTCAATTGATATTTCCCATCTATCTGGTGATTATTACTTTGAAATATTCCATAATTTTAGTTTCTTCGGGTTGTGGATAATGAATTCAACTGACAGAAGTTGTCCGTGTCACTAGCAGTTTTACAGTACAGGAACTACCTTGGAAGCGGGAAATTTGCTTCTTTTCTTTAATCTCTTTCTCTCCACGCTTAAGGAGTTTGTGAAAGAAAAGATTTTATATCTATTTAATGAATACTTATTTTATTTACTATCATAGTGAATGTTATCAATCAAATAAACATTGTTTAATGATCAATCAATTATGAAAATAATTAACTTCTGGTATGATATGTACCATAAAGAATTATTTTAGCTGTTCATTGGTTATTTGTGGAGATTATACTTACATAATAGTCGACATGTTGAACTGGTGGGATTGCCAATGCAAGGGAGGCGATGGCAAGGACTCCAAACAAAACCTAAGAACAAATTTAAATTAATATGTTGTTTTGGATTCCTGATAATTATTGCTAAATTTGGACTATAATTATGACTAGAGAAAACAACCATATACTCTACTGAATACATTTAATATTTTCTATGATAGAAATAGTATCCCACAAAAATGAGAGGAAAAGCTCAGACATATTGATTTCGAATCGTTTTCCTTGTTGGTTATTGAACTGCTAAAATTATGTATGTTAAATGTAATTACAAGGTTGCTTGTTTTTCCAAATGGATGCAATTTAAGCATTATTATAATTTATTTCAAAGTAACTCTCTAGAAGAGTGAGTGAATTGTTATTAACGTCCTAAACGAGCTGGTAAGCTTCTAAGGCGGGACCTACAGTGTTTGGTAAAGTTAGTTGCGAACCGGTGCGCTATTGAGTTTCTAATCACAAATATTTTTTTATAGGGTGGTAACTCGAAATTTGAAGTAATAGTCTATTTTCATTGTAAATCCTATATTTAATTTTGATTCAGTAAAATTTTGTACTTTGAGAAAACAAGAAGTATCTAATCAGCAACTTTAAAGAAATTAGAGTCTGCAAAAAATAGCTAAGTGTACCAATCAATTGAAGAAGTCCTTTAGCAAACGTAAAATTATATTTCCAGAGCGCACACTGACAATTATTGAAAAATACATTAAAAAACACCCCTTAAACTAGAATGGGAAATCAAAGAGTTGTATTTTTCATTATATGCAATCTAATTAACACACTTGCTATCTAAGTTGTATTTGTTGTCTGGTTTCAATAAGCAGAAAACAATTGTTATTTAATATTAAGTCAATAGGTTCTGAGAGGTCCAAATAAAACCCTTAAACATAATTTTAGAACCAGTTATATTTTACGATTATACTTGTACGAGATTGGTGTAAATTGGTTCAACGGTGTATACTTGTATTGTGAACACAGACAGACAGATCGACAGATTTTGAGTTCTTTTGTTTACACTGAAAATCTCCTGGCACAGAAAGCACACAAAAATTTCACCAAAAATGCTCATTACATGAACAAGTGTGAACTTAATGTGAAAAATTGAAAGTTTTTTGTGTGCTCATTTTTTTTTTAATTGGCTTCTTACCCATAGTGCATAATTGGCACCAATTAAGTTCATATTTATCGTAGTTCATGTTAGCTAGAGTTCGTTTCCAAATCACTTTTAGTCCATTTGTCATTATTAAGTGAACCTTTTGTGCATTAATTGGATATCAGCACACCAAAATTTCATATGTTATACACTAAAAGTGTGATGCAGTTCGTATTAATTTCACGAAAAGTTCATATATTATGCACTAAAAACGTGGTAAAATTGGAACTTATTGTGAACGTTTTTCGGGACATGTCGTGCACTTTAAGTGTACTTTGATTTTCACTGTATAACAAAACCTATAATAGGCATTTGTAAATAAAAAGCAAGGAAGTCTGATAACTCTGAAGAGATCTATGAATGGCGAGTATAATACTTCCAATGGTAACTTTACATCTATATAGAATATATGTTCGCCATTAGTCTTATTTATTTACATAGAAACTCATTCCGATCATTAATTATGACTATCATAGCGAGCTTGCATATTCCTCTAACACGACTGTACTCCATGTACCAATGATAACGTTGACAATCTCCCAATCCTACGTATGCTTTACAGCTACCTCTTAGAGCAACACAACTAAGATATGTTTGAATAGTATTCTCTCAAATCGTCAATTTATATCAAATAAATACTAGTATCCCTTTAGCCGTCAATGTAAATTTAATTGTAAGTCGATAATGTTAGTTTATGTAAATTCTCATGGTGCTCATGGCATTGCATTTGTGCCTATATTTTTCGTGTGTGTGTGTGTGTGTGTGTGTGTGTGTGTGTGTGTGTGTGTGTGTGTGTGTGTATATATGTGGTTAGTGAACTTTAGATTATCTAAAATCTGTAGTGTAGATAAGTTTTTGATTTGTTTCCTCTCTTTTAGTTTTTGCTTTATTTTGTTTACATTTATGAATTTCGTTGTATTATAAATCTCTTCCATCTTATAGTAGTGTTTACCGAAACTGTTAATTACTCTCTTTGTATTCATGGTTCAGTGGTAGAAAAGGCCGTAAGGGCCTTAACTTCGCCATGTAAAACAAGACGTTATTAATAAATAAATAAATAAATAAGTTCGCTGAATAAAACTAAAATATTTTTGTAGCTGGGAAGATGAGATCGAACTCTGTTTACGCCATCCAATCCAAGGTAGGTTTGACTCAATGTTGATTACGTTTCCATTTTAACATCAAAAAAAGAATAATCAAGTGATACGTTGAATTGAATCTACTTTCAATGTTATATCATTCTCCCCGAGAAGTTGTTCTTGTCGGGTGTCATCTTCCTCCTTATAATAGAGTATTGAAGTGTGACGTAATAATCTATTTATTTTCATAATCTTATTATTTTCGCCAGGAGTTTTCAACAAGAACTAGTCTCACTACTTGTATTACTGATACATATACTGATATACGTATATAATAGCAGATTCTATTAATATCGTTCATCTTATTTAGAGGCTAGCTAAGGAGTTACGACATATTCTTAAGTAATATTATTGTTATTTTATATTTTAGTACATTGCAGTCAATATGCATTTTCTATAATATTCGTGCCCACAACCTCCCCCCCCCCCCGAAGGAAATCTTCTGTAAGAAACACTGCTGGTAGTTGTTAATGCCCTAAGTAATTTATTATTTGATAGTTACTAGAAGAAACTATTTACCGTACTTTGCAAACTATTCTTTTTTTTTTAAATTAGGGATCGTGAGTTTTGTTTCATGTCTTAATATCAATGGTTTCATGCATGGTCAAATTTTATGGAACGTAAAACTAGTTTACGATATAGAATACCCTCCGAAATAAACTAAGTAAGTGAGTAAATGATTACCGAGTTTTTTTGTTTGTTTTTTTTAATTGTCAGTCTTGAGTAACTAATGTCTCTAGTAAGTAATGATAGTAGTGAGTTTTAGCCGGGTTCATATTTCTGACATGAAGTATCAGTATAATGTGAACTCCTCTATCCAATATGGACTTTCTTAACAATCAGTTCATAGTGGATCCCAGATCACTGAATATCTATTGTTACTGGATATCAAACCAGAAACCTCTTGGTAACTACACAGCAATCATTTTTTTTATTTATTTATTTTTAGATCTATGTAAGAAGATCTATACGATTTAGAGTTCTTTTGCACTGTAATTTCGTATACGTCACTCAAATAAAACACCTTAGATAACTTACCAATTTAGAAAGCATATTTGCTTTTGATTCCTCAACTTGCAACAGTGAATTTGATACTGATCATGTGAAGTAAACTGCTTTTATACACAACCCGAGAAGAGAAATTCTTATAACTCTTTCTCTCTTGCTTCTGAGAATATATCCGGAAATATATAACTTCCTGAGGCGTGAAAAGCATATCCTAACATTCCATTTGAAAAAAAGTAAAAGCCGCTGCAATTCTGTTAAAGCCATTGCAATTAGAGAACTGCATAAAACATCACAATATATAACTTAAATTCTCACTTTATATTAGCATAATTGTACAAGATGTAACTTAATTGTTTTATATATATTGGTGTAAATAAAAGACTTCTGAAATATGTATAAAAGTTTTATTTAATGCTGTATGTTTCCTACAATGTGAAAAAGAAACAAACTTACATTCTAAATTGGGTTCCTTGGTGCTTGGGGTCATCTCCTCGATCCCTGCTCGTGTTATGTAGGCTTTGTGGTGGATAAACATCGTGTACATGGGTTTCATCGGGGATCTCTCATTTTCTTCATAATTCATCCCATTGTCAATTTTGAACATGAAAACGATGTAATAAAATGTCTAATGTAAAATCCAGCATTTAATCTTAAGCAATAAGAAAAAAGTAATGTTTTTATTAATGAAATAGAGTTATGAAAAAAAAATTGACTTCGGTAGGATCTGATTCTGCTCTCTTTCGGTTAGCAATCCAACGCGTGTTAGCCAGGCATTGCGAAAGTACTCCTTCGAAACTGCGTCTTTCGTCTCGTCAGGTAATTGAGAACATTGTTCAAAGATGTCTTATATGCATCTTCCTCGTGACATTTTATGGTGGTATGTTTTGTCACTGAGAGAAAAGTTATCATTTCTTTCGTTGACATTTTGAACTAAACTAGATTAACTTTTCGGTAAGGCTTCGTCTTTCGATAAGCTTCATGATACGAAATGGAGGAAAGCAAACTTGAGTAGTACCCATGATAGATTGTGAACTTCTCTACGAGAACAAGAAATCATTCTTTCGAGTTTGAAGGATAAATTTTATCCGTAAAACATTGAAATCCTATCGGGAAAGATCACATCTTTCTAACATAAAATAAAATGATTTTTTGGGGCGGTAACAGCACTAATCACGTTTTCCTATCCAAAGGGAAGGCGTTTCGTGAAAATCCGCTTTTTTCGACTGAAATTCAATAGTTTTTGATGAAATCACTTTCTCGTGGAAAAATGTGTGAAAAATTTTGCTCTTCTGATTTATCGTGTAAAGCTGACCCGATTACAACATACTGTAAGTGCATATAATAACGGGGTATCGTGAAAAAAAGCTTCAGCATCAATTTTTCAAATTGAAGTGGGTATCGAATGTGAAGCAAAAGAAAGTAGTGGAAATCCAAGTGAGATAATTTGTCCAATTTCACAAAGGTACAGATAATATAGAAATCCGCTACGGAATCTGAAGTCTGTTTCTCTACCGGTTATCGCTGAGATGCGAGTCTGCGTTACAGACTGATAAAAAAAATACCTAAAAAACGAAAGGCTATAGCTCAACCGATTTTCAGATTAATGTCTCTGAGCCCAAATCTGAAGTTAGTTTCTGTCTACCTGTTTTCAGTTAGTCTCGTGTCCGCTCGAGGCTGAGTGTAATGTAAAACTTGTACAGGGGAAAAGTTGTACCTTTCCAGTTACAAGCGGTCCCATAAATCGAGGTCTACGAACCCATGTCTAAAGTCAGTATCTCTTTCTCTCTCTCTCTCTCTCTCTCTCTCTCTCTCTTTCCTTCTCTGTGTTTCTATCTTTCAGTCTCTCTCTTCTTCTTTCTTTCTCTTTCTTTATTTCATTTCTCTCTCTCACACACACACACAGCGCTTGGTTGAGGTGCAAGCCTGCCTTATAGACGGACGGACGGACGAGCAGTTGGGCAAATTGAAATTAAAAATAGGGCACAAATTTTGGAGGGCTCCGCTTAAAGAAATAAAAAAATAGATTAAACAATTGGTAAATTGCCACAATGTTTAACGAAAGACTACAAATAAAAAAAGTGACTCGCGTGGAATGGTGTAAAATTTAAATCTAGAAACACCATATCATTTCGGCAGCACACGAAAAAGAACGTGTTTCCGCCAGTTTACCATGTTTTCACAGCTCATTCCTTCCCAGTATTTTATTTTTTTGTTCTTTCCTTCCACATTAAAATCTAATTCATGTACAGTTTCTAGCATTTTGTCTACTCTGTTATATTCTTTAATTAATTCATAGCACGAAACTGTACATTAAATCCCACACCAGACAGTGTAACGAATGCTCTTGATTTGTTTGTAATTAATTATTTCTTTATAACAGAAAACTTCATTCTAAATTTAATTCTATGTGTATAAGTGACTTGGATGTTTCAAATGTGTTTAGTAGATACTTCAGTTTACTTACAACTAAGAAGTATTGTTTTGGGCAAGTAATTAAAAAAGCTACTTATCGTTCGGTCTATTTTTAACACATATAGAGTCATTTGTTCAAAGTCGGCCCACTGTTCCAAAAAGGGCCACCTCGATATTGAACGTGCCGTTACTCATAACTAAGAATGTTGACATAACTGCTTTTGACGTTTTGGCTATCAGGTTACAGTAAGTGAGATGGAGGGGAGCCGGAGATAGAGAGACAGTATGTGTGTGTGTTGCTGCATACATTGTAAAAATTGAAGACACAACGTTCATCCCAAAAATGGGGGCAGCTGAGCTGCCTCCACTTTTTGGATTAACCTACATTCAGCCAGTTCTCGGTTGAACGTTTTACTTTACGTAAAATTTCTAAATGTATATGTGTATATATACTTCAGTGTGAGCTGTCCAGGGTTCGATTCCCGGTGGGGGCTCAAAAATTTCGGTGTTGACCCAGCATAGTGAGGACAATTGGCGAGCTGCTGTGAATAAAAGACAGTGGCGATCACAGTGAGAGCTTCGGCTCTCCTCTCCCAACCCGTCTGGTCAGCGTGGGAGGAGTAGACCAACTCCTCCCTTCGGGGAGAGGCCTCATCCACTAGTGGATCGAATATGGCTGTGATTTATTATATATATATATACGCTGCGCTGCGGCTGTGATTTATTATATATATTATATCTACTCCTCCCACGCTGGCCAGACGGGTTGGGAGATATATATATATATATATATTAAAGTAGAAAATAATAAAACGTAATATTTCTTTAAAATTAAAAATTAAAAAAAAGTTGAAGTGAACGGGTTTCGATCCAGGGTCCACAAGCACACTGGTCAGACGCTCTTGCCATTTAGCTACACAGGCAGATGGTGAATTTGTTTTTCCGAGTGATATCTATAGCTAAGGTTTTACTGCGAAGGAGGTTAATCATTAACACGTTTTTGATTTTACTACGAGGAATGTCTCGTGAAAAAAGGAGAGATACGTTTGCTACAGTGCAAAGATTTATACCTAACTTAATTTCATTTTCCGCCAATGCAATCATTGCCGTTCTCGGTCCACCAGTGAACTATTTACTGTTCACAGTGTAAAGGCAATATAAACACTCAAAATGGCGGGGCGTTCAGTGACAAGCAAGTAACGTTATTCCTGTTACTGGATTATAGAATATCCAACTAAGGCTTAAACTTCATGCACAAAAGTACGTAACCTCAAAATTGCCTGTTTAGCTTACACTTCGATTAGAAACTGACCGAGTTTTAAGCGTAAAATAAGTTGAACGTTCACGGACAAATCACTATGGCTAGTTTCAACCCATTTTCAGTCAACGTTAAGCTATTATAAGGAAAATGTAACTTTAAAATGGAGTAAATTTTACTCATCTTTCCACTAAAAGGCTTACACTATATCCACGTTTAAGAGTAAATACAACAAAACGCTAGTTTTCGGCTTAAATTTCTCCATAAAGCGGAGTAACTTTCATCCATTTTGTGTTTCTACTTTTTACAGTGTACATGAGAAGGACTCTTCGCTCAGAAAGGCATGTGTAAAATTTAAGGTGAATCTTAAGGACATTGTGTCGCTTTATGTTATGACTGACACGTACTTTGCTACAAAAATTACGGACATAATGTCGAGATAGCGATAGCGAGCGAGGACGGTTTTGTTAAAGTTAGAGTAGATTATTTTCTTCATTATACACCATGCACATCACTCACTCCATTCATGTGCTCCTCCCCAACGCGGAAGAAACTAAATAGTACAATGTCATTTCTCTGTTTAAAGCTCTTTTCATACGTCCAACTAAAATCAGAGTTTGATAACAGCTTGTGGTAATCAGAGTTCTTTAGTAACGTTGGTAAAAGAAAGCATTTTACAGGAATCATTACTAATTGTTATATTCGATACCACTGCAATTTCTGATACAGGTCGTACACACATCAGTGGCAGGGACGAATTCGAGAAGGGTTGCATGTTGGGATAAGTTGGCCCATGCTTCTCTAATAGAAAATCATTATAAGTCAATATTTGAAGTCTGCCAAAATATTAGATAGGTTATGACTATTGCGTATTATTTATGATATAAAGTCAAATCAGAATATTTGAAACAATGAAGGGACAATTCATGTCTTAAAACTATTTCAAAGGGACAAAGTTTTACCCTAAATTGTAGTACATTGTTCTTAACTCTCAAATAACATTTCCGACATTTTAAGCTAACCAGATAAGCCAGATACGTTTGATCTTTTGCCCCGATATATATTGTCACTATCGGTAGCTTGTAAAACTTAAATATCAAGTTAAAGCTCTCCGAAAACTGGACATATTTTTTATACACGTTTTATGAGAGATAGGTCTTGTTTTAATGATATTTATATGAAAATGGCTGACCACTGGTGTGCGTCCGGAGACCTGTGCCCTCACTCTATCTCAACCACGTAATTGGAATATAGGATGCAGTTAATAGCATGTAATTTAAACTAATTCAAGTAATGAAATTTTCAACGTATCACATCACGCATCAAAAATGCGTACCTAAAACATAGATGAGCATAAACAGGAACAAAGTTTGTATGCTTGAAGTTGTTTATATTTTTGAGTTATTTGAAACTATCTCCTTGTTTTAAAAAACACTTCTCCTTGTTTAAACACATATTAACAAAGGGGGTTTTGGGGCCAGGCAGCTATTTTGTCTCCTTGCAAATAATTTATAGAGATACTTCGATATACATTTAGCAACAGATAGCAACAGATAAACATGTAGAGAAACACTAATGGTGCCGCTTTGTGTTATGAATAACACATACTTTGCTACAAAAATTACGGACATAATGTCGAGATAGCGATAGCGAGCAAAGACGGATTAGCGAGTCAGGTTAGATTATTTTCTTCATTGTGCGCAATGCACATCACGTTTAACGCTCACTCCATGTGCTCGTCCCCAACGCGGAAGAAACTAAATAGTCCAATGTTCTTTTCTCTGTTTAACGCTCATTTCATACGCCCATGACTCGAAATTCTGTTCATTTTTTTATTTCAACTTTTCCATACATGTTTCTCCAAAATTTTTATGCGATAATGGATTACTTTACCAAAGTGTCACAAAATATTTTCTCTGTGGTAAATAACTATACGACTAATTATGTTATCACTTGCCGAATATTGCGGATAAATACCACAACGAGGCACACCATATTGCTTTCCTGGAAAGCATTGTTGCAGCTCTTGTTTCGTCAATTTTCTTTAACTACTCTTGTTTCAGTTACTGTAATGTTGCAAATATTCTTTATACGTATTGGTACGAAAGCATGACCCTCAAAACAGGTAAGAAAAGAAGTACAGAAACAAAATGATTAAATTAATTATGAATGTACACATTATCGTATTTAGCTTATGTTGCTTGACAACAGTTGCTTACTCATGACGTCACGATTATATGTTTGCAACTGCTTTGGTAGGATTATTTCTTACTACAACTTTTACAGAAACTACCTCCGTCTGGAACTGTATTTACATACCTTTACCGTGCCTTAAATGAAGGCAATATTATTAGATTCTAATATTCACTAGTACGCATGTTGTTATCTAACAATGTCTAAAACGAGCTGTATTTCACATGGTTACAGGGAAGTCAAAGCAAGTCCAGCACTATTTTCTCAATAAATATCTAAAAAAATCATTAATATATGTCGTTGCTTTCAGTTTAAATTTGAGTTTACTTATAACTGGATTACAAGCAAACAAAAATAAATTACACTTTCCTCTTCCTGGATGGCAAAAGGCAAAACACTCGGTTTAGCAAACACAAAACAAGCACAAGCAAACACAAACCGCAAAACTATTGGAAATTTGTAGTGCTTTTTCTAAGACGTTCGCATTATTTCTGATTACTTCTGAGACGTCCGCGTTTTTCTGTTATAAAGCAGCTGTTCTGTACATGGACTTTAATTATAATGATTCGCATCTAAGAATAAGTCACAATATTTTTGCTCGTCACATATATATATATTTTTTTTTTTTTTTTTTTAGTATTTTTTGAAACTAGGATACACTAAAATGTTCACAAAGATGACATCTCATAAGGTTAAAGCATTCCAAGTTATGATGGCAATTGTCCAAACAGGTCGCGAAAAGAATGAGAGAAATGGATCAACTTTGAATGATATATTGAAGCACGCTTTTCTAAAACACAAATTAAACGTTACAACTTATGAAGTAAAAGATGCAATCGAGAACGCTATCATCTATGGATTTCTCAAACGGACTAAAACAGGACATTTTAAAATAAACGACACCAGTGATTTTATTCGTGGTTCCGAATATAAACTGCACAGCGAAGAAGCTGTATTTCATCACAAACTGAAAGGATGTAAGGTTACCACGGTACATACTGTATATAAGAAGGTCGTCATGGGACTTTATGGCACCAAAACTATGATAAGTTCTGTTGTGCGACGTTGGACAAGTGGAACTGCTAGTTGTGAATCAAGCGATGAAGACAACATTGAACCACCCACGCGTAAGAGGAGAATATTGAGTCATAATGAACGTCATACCACACGTGCTGGACAAAGAGTTAGAACAAGTAGACGAAGACGACGACGTCACGCTGATTCTGATGATGAGGATGACACGGCTGACTCAGTCAGTCGAAGCAGAAGTAGAAGCAGTATTTCAAGTGCAAGCAGATGCAGTAGTTCAGATGCAAGCAGGAGTAGGAGTCGAATCACAAGGTCCAGCAATCAAAGCCAGCAGGAAAATACTGCTACCATTACCAAGACAAGTCCTTCCAATACTAATACCAAGATGATCCTTTCCAGAACTGATACCAAGACGACTCCTTCCAGAATTAATACCAAGAAAACACTTTCCAGAACTGACGTCAAGAAAGCTTCTTCCAGCACTGATATCAAGGAATCTCGTTAGAAAACTGATGTCAAGAGGTCTCCTACTAGTACTGATCCCAAGAGGTCTCCATGTTGTGCTGATAATAACAGGTTTCCTGAGGATACTAACACCACGAGTTCCCTTTCTGCTACTAACAACAAAGACACTTCTAACACGAACACCACGAAGTCATTTACTGACACAAAGGACAGTTCTTCAAGTTTAAGGTAACCCGCTTCTACTAAGAACAACAAGAACCAGTCAGACATGATGATGACTTCTACTAAAGCAAACAAAAACATTGACGTTCTATATAAATATTATCCAAGATACTGAACCTAAGATCTTTAGTAATAAATACAAATCGACGATCTCTAAAAATATGGATGCAAATACTAATGTATATTTGGTAAAGTATCTTCAATGATTGTTATCTCAGAGCAGTAATAAACTTAATGTAAACTTTGGTTCCCTTTGATACAATAAACAGCAACAAGTCAAGGTAATTTTTGATTGAAAGTAGGATGACTCACTGGAAGCTGATGAAAGTGAAAATGAGTGTTCAAATAAGTTACATTTTATATAAATTCAGAATCAAGAGGACACTCACTCACATGCTATAACCAACAATTAAATTTTAAAATGCGGTCTCGGTAATACTTATCAATGTGTATCAAATGAGCTATTTAAGCTTTTGAACTTGTTTATTTTAGTTTAGCAATTTGAATTCCCTTGATAGAAGACTTGATAATCCAGAATTTCAAATTTCTCATTTCTTGTTAAGCTCTTTAAATTGTAGGTTAATTTATTTGAAAGACATTCGTTAGTATTATCGGGATCTCTCTCCAAAATTTCATTATTACTCGTCATTTGTCCTGCAGCTTTTTCACCGTTTCCAACAAAAATCAATTTACGAGGCAATAATTATTGCACTAATCCCGTAATTCAAAGGACACAAAAAATATACGATAAGTGTGTTTTTACAGAAGTGTGAATTACTTTACAGTAGATTACTGTATCCAAGTTCTTAATGTATTTGTTAATCCTGTAGAACAACAACAAAAATATCTGCTATGTACGAGAAACCTCAGCTAGCTTGTAAATTCTTATAGTCCAAACAATTATTGTCCGAAGAAAAGCCTTATATTTTGTTTGTACTTAGATCTACGTACAGTTACTAAGACTTGAAATATCATTGAGTCTTACAGAACAAATATCTTCAAAAAATTGTTAAGAAATATCTCATATAAGAACACAAGAAAATACGTTATGAAATTACATTTCCTTTCGATCTAAAGAAATATAACTGTAAAGCATTTTTATAATTTTACGCTCCACGAATTTTATTAGCTTTTGTTTTTATCTCTTAATATTTCTTCTAACATGTCGGAAACTATCAACATCCTCAAAATAAAATGTAATGATCATGTCAAGTAATTGCAATGAGCTTATCATAAACTTTCGCTTTTTAAATCGAGCCTATGAAGTAAAGAAATTGGAGCCCATGCGGGGTTCGAGTCAATAGAAAAAGTGAAAATAGCTATTGAGTAATGCTTCATGAACGTTGGACTGGAAATACAGTGAGATTTTGATGCTATATCATAACAACAAAAGCAATGAAGAAATATGGCGTTACAATGTATGCATTATCATTCTTAATGAATACACTATGCCTTATACAGGGTGTTGCTCCATATGAAATAAAAATTAACCATCGAGCGTCCACAAATGCTTCCTTTAAGTGTTATAGGCTGCCAAAAGAATGGAAAAATGAATATTCTAGAGATTTATATTTCCAGTATTATTAACAGTAGAACAAAGGCAGTATGATACCATCAAGAACTTCAAACCTCCTCTTTCCAAAAGTGCATATTCCAAAATTTTGCATTAAATGTGCAAGGGATTCCTCAAAAGAAGTGCGGGATTCCTATACATTCTCTGGAGTAAATGTGTGTAGAAATAAGCATGAATAAGATTCCTTTCCGTATTATGAATAAGATTCCTTTCCGTATAAGTACAAATGGTAAACGTAATCACTGCCCTCTAATCGTGCAATAACCGTCTCTTTTACTTATAACAAATACACCAAACGTTCGTTAAAATTTATGAAATTTACCCCTATTTGTTATGCATACCACATATCTTTTTTCTAGTCGTTCCTCAAAAGAATTATTGTTACATCTCGGGAAGTCGTCCCCATTCATGCTTATTTCGACCCATATTATGATGTTAGAAAACTCCTGAGGTAATTTTGTCGGTGTTGTTTCGTAATACCCTGTACAATCTGTTAGAACGTTCCTCTACTGCCACGATTGGAAAACTATGATCAAATGATCAGTTGAAGACATGAATTTGAACGTCGCGCGCATGTACTTTCCATTTACATACAATGCCGCTAGATATCGCAAGTGTAGTTTTCCTTAGCAGTTCACTGAATGGTAACATTCTGTGTGGGCTGTAGTGTTGCCACGAGACCAGAAGAGACAGAAACATGGCTATTTACTTATTTATTTACACTTGGTTTCAGATACAGTAGTTCTGCCATTTTACACTGAAACATTAACATTGATAACACATTTACATCCAACACTCATAAAATTAACATTATTTACAAATAAATCAGCAATAAAAACGTAACATTTCTTCTTAGCTGTTTTCGAAAGGCTAATTCTGTGCTGAAAATGTCTATCTCTGGTGGTAACCGATTATTTTCAGAAACCATTCTGACGAACATAGAACGTTTGACTATTTCTAATCTTGGTGCTGGGTATCTGAATGTTGCTATTGCGCTTGGAATGGGTAGGAATGCGAAAGTTGAGCTGAGAAAGCAGCAGTTCAGATCGAACTCTACCATTGGATATTTTAAATAAGAATAACATGTATGCCAGATTTCGTCTTGAGTAGGGCGTTCGAATGTTTAAGATATTTAGAATTTCCGTGTTACTTAGGGATCTAGTAGAAAGGACTCTGTATTTAACGATTGCGATGAAAAAGCTTAAGACAGAATTGAGACGTGTCAAGTGAGTAGGAGAAGTCATAGTCCAAATGGGGGAGCAGTATTCCAATGTAGGTGAAATGAAAGCTTTGAAAAAGATACTAAGAGAAGAAAGGCTTTGAATTTCTGTGAATCTGAATAGGAAACCAAGTAGTTTCATGGCACTTCCAGTTGTGGCTCTGATATGCTCAGCAAATATTAGTTTCTCATACAAATTACAGCCAGATCTTTTTGGAAATTTACTTGCTTAATGGGAATGTTGTGGATAAGGTATCTGGAAAAAATCTGGTTCTTTTTCAACGAAATTGTAAGAGTGAAATCCTTAAAGGATTTAGGGACATATTCCAGGTATTACACAAATCAACTGTTTCAGATATATCCTGTTGAAGAAGGAGGGCGTCATTATCGGTTGTTACTTCCCTAAAGATCTTGCAATCATCTGCGAACAGATTAATATTATTGGAAGGTCATCAATTTGTAGACAGAGGATCAAGAACACTTCCTTGTAGTCCACCGGATAACACAGAAACATATTTAGAAAAGGAATCAGAAAGAACTACACGCTGTTCACGATTAGAGAGATAATTGTTGAGCAAGGAAAGAAATTTTCCATGCATATTAATATTGGAGAAGCATATTGATATTTGCTTTGTCAAAGACTGGAAAAGTCCAAGTACACCACGTCAAGTTGAGAGTTATCTGAAATAGACTTAATCGCATGCGTGAGCAATACGAACAAATCAGTTAAACAAGAGTTGTTAGGTAAAGCCGTGTTGAGCAGTATTTATGTATGGAGAGACAAATTTGTAAAGTCTATCTTTTATTATCTTTTCACAGACTATCGACAAAGGTGAAAGCAGAGAGATTGGTCTATACGAGGAGACTTTAGTTTTATCAGCTGACTTATGAATAGGAACTATATTAACTTGCTTCCAGAACTGGGGAAAAGCATCTGTTGAACAAGAGTGAGAGTGGGTAACAGAGAGAATCAGCAACGTGACGGAGAAAGATTGAATTTATGTTATCAGGTCCTTAGAGCGAAGATCTGAGAGGGAACCAAGGAGAAACTTGATTTCGTCTGGAGTAGTGATAATTGAAGTCAAGGCATGAGCACAGACTGGATGAAGATCAGGGAGTAGGTCGAGGTGGTTGAGTGGAAAAATTTGTAAAGAAGTACTCATTGAAGAGTTCCGCTCTGTGTTCGCCAGAGGCAAGTACCATATCATGTTTTATCTCCATGGGAATATGTGAGTGTTGCCTTCTTGCAATTACCAGGGACCAATACTTTCTAGGATTTACAGTTACTTCTTCTGATATATTAGAGATTTCTGCACATCGTCATAGTCTGTTGTCTCTTCTTTCATTTAATATATGTTTCACTCTGCACATCTGAATACTCCGGTAACAAACTATATTCAAATAAAACTAGTGCGAAGTGTCGGGATTGCCCCATAACATAGGGAATTCCGACACTTTATTGAAATTACTTGCTACACAAAGTAAAAACACATGTAAACATTTTACAAATATCACTATGCGCTCAGTGACACTTAACGATGAACTAATATTGCCTGTGGAAACGGCAATCTGACAAATTATTTTTAAAAGAAATTATTTTAAAGAGAATAAAATATAAAAGCAATTTTACCGCATCGCTACCTTTCCTCGTTTCCCCTTGGAACAAAAGTTAAACAAAAGGTGGAAGAACTCCCTTAGAATAAATTCAAATTACGCTGTGATGTTGATGGTTACTGCAGAGTTGCATAATGAGCACCTGGTTTAGCATATGAACTTCCGGAAACTGTATCACTGGGTTAATTCGAGAAGTTTCAAATCTATTTGTTAGTTCATATCTCAAAGACTTTGTGCTAAGCTCAGTTCCTTTTCGATGGCAGCATAAATTGGACTTCCCCAAAATTCTTGTTTTCCTTTTTCTTCTTTTGTCCCGCCACAACTACCGGAGAACGTGTGATGCTTCTGCAGTTGTAATAAAAGTCATCCTATTTCTTATTGCAACAAAAACTAAAGACATCATTTATTTGCTCCTAGAGTCTCTCGAAGTCATTAAGGAGTAGTTACGAAGCATCTTTGTAATTTACACGAATGGTGTTACATAGTTCTTTTTAGAAAGTGTAAAACAAATTATGGTAGAGGTGTCGAAAGTACCCCACAATAAAATGTTATGATTGCCCCAAAACGCCTAATATTAGAAATATGTTTTATTATTGGAGTTTATACCATTGACTAAAGGAAATTAAACTGTATGTGGACACACAAGGCCCTTTGATAGTGTGGAGTGACTTCATACAAGCTTCAGAACAGAATCTTCTGTTTAAGAATAAGGTCACTTTAATCCCGTTTTCTGGACAACTTACCCTACAAATATAATTTTGGTCCTTCACAAATTTAATACACAAACTCAAAAATCAGCGAAGAGATTCAGTACACTACAATGTCTCTTCCTCGACTATTGTTTACCAGATGTATGCATAAGTTTTTGCAGGTTTTTGTGGTAAAGAAAACACGTAATTTTCAAGGGAAATTAATCTTGCTTTATTCAAAATATTAGCCATCGGCTTCTACACATTTCGCCCATCTTTCAGGTAATTGATGCATACCATACCAGAAAAGCTGCTTGTCTTTTGCGGCAAACCATTCGTCGAGCCATTTTCCAACGTCTTCGAAATTGCTGAAGTGCTGCTCTGCTAGCCCGTGCCCCATTGATGCGAAGAGGTGATAGTCAGATGGCACCAGGTCTAGGGAGTACGGCGGGTGCGGAAGGATGTCCCATCCAAGCGATTTCAAGTTGTCTTTCACTGGTTTTGCTGTGTGAGACGGAGCATTGTCGTGTAACACAATCACTTTACCATGTCTTCGGGATCATTCCGATCGTCTTTCGATCAATGCGTGATTTAAATTAATCATTTGTTGGCGATAGCGTTGTGCATTAACGGTTTCGCCGGGCTTCAAGAGTTCATAATACACAATATCGCTCTGGTCCCACCAGACACAAAGCATGGCCTTCTTGCAGAAGCGATTTTGCCTAGGTGTTGAAGGATCGACTTCGCCAGGTGAAAGCCACGATTTTTTCCGCTTCGGGTTTTCAAAATAAATCCATTTTTCGTCACCCGCCACAATTCGATAGAAAAAGGATTTTCTTTCGTGGCGTTGAAGCAGCATTTCACAAGTGACTTTGCGATTTTCCATTTGACGTTCATTCAAATCGTGTGAGACCGATTTACCCAGTTTATTGATCTTCCCCATTGCTCGTAAACGTCTGCTGATTGTTTCTTGTGACATATTTAATGATTTTGCCAATTGCTGTTGAGTTTGAGTTGGGTCATCCTCCAATAACACCTGCAATTGCTCGTTTTCGCAATTCTGTGGTCTATCAGAGCGCGCACTGTCTTTCACATTGAAATCACCACTTTTAAATTGTCGAAACCATGTCTCACATGTTCTAATTGATGGAGCGTGTTCACCATATGTTTCCCAGCACACGATGACTTTCAACAGCCTTTTTCTTTTGATTAAATAAAAAAAGCAATGCGTGCCGCAAATGTTCTTTTTCAGGCACAAACTTCGACATGATCACTGAACGATAAAACAAAGATGCTAGTGTTTGGCGGACTCAACTTGTGTGTGTTTGTAGTTTAATGTCAGACAAACAAAATGACATATGTGTAAAATGAATACGCTCCGTACTTTTCACTGGCACCATCTCTTAGGTAAACAGGAAACTACTTATGCATACACCTGGTATATAACGAGCTGGGTATTGTACTATCTACAGTGTAACAAGTTTAGAAGTGTTGGAATTCCTCAACTTTCGGGAATACCCCTAACGACCATAAGGCGTGTAGTAGTGTAATCGTCATACAAGTTAATCGAATTCAAATTCCAAATATTTTGGCTGCGACTTTTTAGGTAATTATTTAGTACTTTTCTCTTCATTTAATTTCGTATTTTGCTATGGCTTGTTAGAAATTCGTTATGTTGGATGAGTTTGTTTAGGTTAGATAGCCCATTTATTAATCAGTGCAATGTGAATCTGTCCTAAGCGTATCTAAACTATAAGTGTTATGTATCCACAGAGGTTAGGTTAGAACAGTACCCGACCGGCAACTAGAAGATCCTGATTTAATTCTCGTTCACTGTAATGACCGAATTTTATGTGCGTTTCTTAATATCTTCTCATACAAATATATTTGTGAAAAGGGAATGAAAATGGAATTAAACTAAAAATTTGATATATTTACCTCTGTTTCATTGAAATGAAAATCAGTTAAAATTTTACGTGTTAGACTCTTTGGTGAAGCCAAAGGATACTTACTTCTCGAGAAATTCGCTACCACTATCAACGTATCAATTAAGATCTCCATTTCCAAACGGGTTCTTATCCAAAAAAATATGAAATTGGGATTTAGGGAATTGTTGAATGCATAAATTACAGTGAATTTTGTATTAGTTTTGAAGATAATTGAAATGAAGTAACCTTTTTGTCTTGTAAAAATTCTTTATTTGTTCTGTATTTGCATATTCATATAACAGGATATGAAAACAGAAATACTGAACTTTGTTATGTTACGAACAGGTACATGAAAAATGAATTTAAAATGAAAGACTAATGTAGCATGCAAAAATATAGCAGTTTGTACCTCTGGACAGAACTTTTTTGATGTTTGTATGTCTTTTTAAACATTATTATTAAAAAAATCTTCAATATTGTTTGGATATGGTTGCTAATATTATTTAACGACCAAATCCACCACCAAAACCTCCTGCTCCACCAAATCCTCCGATTCCTCTGCCACCGAATCCACCTCCAAATCCACCAAGACCACCGCCAAATCCACCAAGTCCTCCGCCGTATCCACCAAGACCTCCGCCAAATCCTCCAAGACCTCCACCGTATCCACCAAGTCCTCCACCAAATCCACCAAGTCCTCCGCCATATCCACCAAGTCCTCCGCCAAATCCACCAAGTCCACCGCCAAATCCTCCAATTCCTCTTCCAATTCCACCTAATCCACCGCCAAATCCACCAATTCCACTGCCAATTCCAGCACCTCCAAATCCGCCGCCAGCTCCTCCAAGTCCTCCAACACCACCACCAAGGCTACCACGTTTCTCAACAGTTACACCATGGACGCTGGTGGCAACGATGGCCATCAAGATGAGACTAGCCTACAGAAATGAAAATTACCATTATACAGCGTGTTTGCATATTTTTTTTAATTGCTAGCAGAAGAAATAAAATATATATTTAGCACATTTTGAACACAAATGAAGAATCAGGAAAAACTTGAGCATAGTCACAGAATATTAAAATTTTAGTACCTGACAAACTTTCTGATCGATCTATTTATCTATCAATCTACCTTTGGAACATGTCGTCATTTACGGCCTGAGCAAAAGTTACATAAAGGCCTTAAAATTCAATTCAGTTCAAATTCAACGTCATCATTTAGGCCTACTTTATACTAGTTAAATTGTGACATTCAGAAAAAATCAGTCTAGCTCTGTGGGTAGTTATTGGTTCCGAGTTTCGTCTCTGGTACCAATACATTGGACTAGTGGTTCGGAACATATCCAGATCAGTGGCTCTCAACCGTGGCACGAGTTTTGTTAGGTGTGCCACCAAATTTCTGAGACTTGTGATTTTGTTGTAAAAGTAATTCAGATCGTTTCACTCAATATTTATTTTTAAAAAGGAATAATAAAAAAAATATTCATGAGCCTAAACATATTTATTTTACAGGAAAATTATTGATGTACTTACTCCTTAGAATTAGTAACTAAGTATCGCGCATAGTTGCCAACTCGTACGTATCGTGTGTGCCCCGTGAACACACTACAAACGATAATGTGCCGTGATAATAAAAAGTTTAGAACTACTAGATGCTATAATATTAGTTTCAGGTCCGTGTAAAATACTAAATCAAATTGTCCGGATTATGTATTTACTGAATGGTTTAAATCGTCCCTTCTTAAACCCTTACCCGTAGAGAAAGAACAAAGAAGATGGTGGCCATCGCCTATATTCTAGGTAGGAAAGACCGGGCTGGTTGAAACATCGGCTAAGTATAGTGAACAAAAGGGGTTAGCAACTCTGTTTTCCTAGCAAAGAAGCGTAACTCAACTGTCGTCATGTTGTAGTACAACTTACTTGGGCGTGATGTTGATCGGTTCCATGTTAGATTAAAAATCTGTTTTCGAAGGGCGTATGTTTTTAAAGTATTTTATTCTTTCATAATTCTAGAAGTACAAAGACACTGAAATGTAAATAGTATCCAGTATGTGATCTGAAATATCATGCTTCTTGTGTATTACTTACATTGTGATTTAGCAAATGCATGTATCTGTTATTGCGTTTTTCATCATAGATGGCAGCTAGGGACTGATTGAGAAACTCATATCTATTTTATATCCAACTGATAATTGTGAAAAAACGTGCAACCTTGATGCACAATAACATTTTTTCATTGTTTCGTTGCAAAAATATCATTGAATATATTGGAGATTAGAAATAGGCTAGATATCGTATGTAGCGTGTATTTGGTTTATTACATATTTTGTCAAAATATTTCTTAAAGTTCTATTTCCAGACTTATAATGAACAAGTGTAAGCTATACCTTCTGAATGTTATTGTTATTTAGGTTTATAATGTCCAAAATAAAAAGTAAAATAAAATATTTAATGTGTTTCAACTCGTACACTTGAAGGAAGTTGCGCATTATTCCGTAATGTAAAACAATTGAACTGAACTCTGTGTATTATGAGGAAAGATTCTATACTTTAATTTTGTTCAGTTTTGATTAATTTCTATAATAATTACTGACTTATGTTGATAAATATAATAATTGTTTCAACCATCCCCGGTCTTTCCTACAATCGGGGTATTCGCCTTGTTACACTAAGGAAAATCCCAGCCAAGATAGCTAGTGCAATCGTATCTCGAATCCACGTTACCTCCTACTAAACGTAATCACCAAAGTATCGGAGATTGTAACCATTAAACTATGCGGCTGCATAAAATGTTGCAATATTATATAGTACCGTTCAAGGCAGAAAGTGTGTAAGTGTACATGATTTCCAAATACCTTACACTCTTACGCCTTGAAAACGGCGATATAGCCCACTTGTGAGTTTATTAACTTACATAACTTTGCTGGTTTCAAATCGGTGGATTTTCTCGGTTCCATATGCAAGATCTTTATTTTCAGAACTGGCTTCAGAGTCGCAGGGCTGCGGAGAGCTTACGTGGAAACACTTCCGGTACGGCACAGAACTTGTGTAAACAGTACTTTTGCGTATACCCACCGCTAACCGGGGGGATGCGTCGCCCCGTGGCTAACGCCTCCCAGCTTCCTTCGGATCCCTCGGTGTGCATCCTACCCTGGGTTCGGGAAGTGCGTAAGCCATAGTGCGCCCATACAATTCATTTTATCTTATCCTGCCCTGGGGGGGTTATATACATCCAAGTTTTTAGTGGCCTCTTTTAAAATTATAAATCACAACTTTTATTAAATTTCCTTTTGTGTATTTACATAAAAAAGGTAAAAACTTTAATTTTCTTTTAAAAAAAATATGTAAATTGTCGACACCACGGTTTGAACCTGGGACCTTTAAATCAGCTTCCCGACGCCTTGACCACAAGATCAAACTGTAGCTGCCGAGTTGAAAGCTTCTCGCTGTTAATTATAGTTCAAGATACGCGAAAGTGGGCTATTCGACTATTCGTACCGGGAGTGTTCCCAATATGTTTCCGATATGGCTGCCAAGCCGTGCAGGTAGATCTAAAAAACATCTTGCGCTCCATTTAGGTAAAGCTTACTTGTACCATCCTGTGTAAAGAAAGGAGGGGTGCTGACATTTGGCTCACCACGCTGCCTGCTAATGTGGGTTGGTGATCACCCCATCCATGTTAGTTTGCCAAGCAGTTGCTTGGGTACTAACAGGCCCCACGACGTGAACGTATGGATTGGACATTAGGCATCTACCCCGGTCGATTCCCTTAAGCCTTAGAAAGAGGAATTAAGGGGTCTCCTTCCAGTTAGTGGCAGAAGCCTTTTGGAGTGACAGTCCCGGTTTGCCGGTCCCGTCCCAGTTTCCCAGCCATCTCCTGCGTAGCCTAGTCGGTAGCTTGCAACACTTCAGTGTCATTATACATGTTGGCAAAACATGTGGATGTATTTTTTTTTTCAATCGCATTGCAGCAAAAGTTTGAAACAATACTGGAATATATATTGTGAACTATATATATATTTATATATAGCATTGATGAAAATATTTACAAAATAACTCCCTGACGTTAAAATAATTGCCAGCATGAAAGAAGATATAAAATGAAATGTTTCTCTATCATTTTTAAAGAAAAGAAACTATTTCTAATGTAACGAAATTATTTTTAAAATGCTTTGATAATATTTCATGCTCTGTGAGTACAACTTAATGACCTCTATTTAAATGCGAGACTGGACTGACTGCTGCCATTAAAAAAATCATGATTATATGAAGCCATGGGGCGGACAGGACAGTTAATCTCGTTTGTCCACTTCCAGTCTAAACTAATATGGACCATTTTTTCCAGTCTAAGTAAGTTTTTGCGCTTGATAACGCTGTGCGGCCCGTTTCCTTAACTCTTAATTCTTGCAAAAAAATATTATTTGCATTATTTTCTATTATATGCAGAGTAGGGTATACTATTATATGCATAAACAAGGAAATAAGATTTAAATCAATAAACGGGCCGCACAGCAATAAGAAGCGTATAAAACTGAGTCAGAACTGAAAATTTGTAAGCCGATTTTATTAATTTTGTATTTTATGTGTTTAAGATAATAAGAAAAGGTAATATATAGTTAGTTGATTCGATTCGCCTAGTCTTTTGTGCACGTAATTCTAGGTTCTAGGTAATTCATATAATAGTATACTCTACTCTGCATATAATAGAAAATACTGCTTATAATATTAACTTCTTGCAAGAATTAAGACAAATAAAAAAACTGGTTGCACAGCGATATCAAATGTTAAAAAATTAGTGAAAACCGAAAATTCATTTCATATTGGTGTAGACTAGAAGTGGACAAAAGAGATTAATTGCCTCTCCGATGCCTGGCTTCATATATTCATGAAATTTTCAATGGCAACAGTCAGTTCAGTATCAGATAGAGGTCATTGATGCAAACTATGAACTTAATAATTATTATAGTATCTGGCAACCTATGAACAATGTTAGCAGTGATATTGCAAATCGATTAAAAGGCCACGTGTTAACGATTTCATATCTTTTAGATATTTCTTCTTTTGTGTGTGATTAAACCTATCGTAGTGTACTGTGCCATCAAATATAGTAATTTCTGCAGTAAGTAATTACTTAAATACATTCTCTTTGTTTTCTTTTCTGTTTTCAAAATTCGGAGTGGGAAAGAAGCGACTGATGATTTCGTCGTTCTGAGACGGTCTTCACCAACATGTGCAAGCACAGAAATTTGGCCTAATCTGGACTCATCAATATTGGTTTAGACTGGGAGTGGTCAAACGAGATTAATTATTTTCTCCGCCCCCTGGCTTCATACAATCATGAAATTTTCAATTGCAGCAGTCAGTCCTGTATCGCATTTAGATAGAGGTCACAGAGCATAAAATATTATCAATACATTTTAAAAACAGTTTCTTTTCTGAAAAATCATAGAAAAACATTTTTTTATATATATTTTATTTCATGCTGGCAAGAATTTTAACGTCATAAGGGTAGTTTTGAAAATATTTCCATCAATGATATACTGTATTTTAAAAAGTACTATATATAGTACATAATATGTATTCCAGTATCGCTTCAAACTTTTGCTGCAATATGCTTGTGACACACATGTTTTGCCAACATGTACAACGACACTTTTGATAAACCTATGCTTAACAATATTAGGCGATTTTGATGTTTACCAACACAGAATTTCGAGATTTATCCCACAAAGCCAATGAAAATCATATTAATTCTCGGTATCTGGCAACGCTGTGAACAGTGATAACAGAAACACTGCTAAATAATTGTGACAGCATAAATATATCATTTCAGGTCTTTTAGATGCTTCTATATGTTTTAACGTACTGCAGTGCATTGTGCCAACAAATATACTTATTTCTGTAGTAAGTATTGATGTGTATGCATTCTCTTTGCTTCATTTTCTGTTTATAAAGTTCGGAGTAGCAAACAAACGACCGATGATTTTGCCGTTCTAAGACAGTCCTCACCAACATGTACACGCATACAAATTTGGCCTAATCTAGACTCACCACTATGGCCTGAGAGCCTATTGTTCACACAAACACTCAGGCAAAAGCAGCCCCTGAGGTTCAATGGTTAGGGTCGCGAAATTCGCATTGACGATGAGGAGGTAACCAAAACAATACCGGAAAGGTACCTAAATCCACAACTGTCCTGTGTGTTAATTAAAGTATACTAACCCTAGCAAGAGTACTCAGTGCATGATGTCATCTCTGAGACCTGAGATGGGCTAAAGGCAAAGGTACCCATATAATGAAAAGTTGAGAATTATGATTATTATTAACTTCCAACGTTTATCCAAGGATGTTAGAACTGGAGAATAGGCTAAAATAGAAACAACTTAATCCGAAAGTAGCAATGTCAGTCTACCATTTTGGTATGCACAGCTTTAATTTAAAAGAGTGAGAAAAATCTGGAAATGAAAGAAATCAGCCTGTAAAACCGACAATTTACTCCTTTTTTGTGTTACTTAATTATCAGTACATATTGTGTTAAATATATACACCGTATATTTAAGCAAGTTAGCAGATAAGTCCTTAAATTGTGTACAGAGCACTCTTCTTTATTCACACTGGGCGTAGTAAGATGGCGAACTGTTGCTACGTTCGGATTCAGTTGTTTATATTTTGGCCAATCCTCTAATTCTAACATCCTTGGATAAGTCAGTGACGTTACATATGAGGCAACTTATTTGTTAGTTCTATAAACGTTGGTTAACTGCAACTACAATTGCTACCATAAAAAACGTACACTTCATACTTACAAGAGAATTCATTGTTTTGTTGTTCCTTCTGGGAGTAGATTCAGAAAAGATCTGATGTTCAATAATAACAGGGTGGATCCTTTTATTCTCTCAAAAAAAGTTACTGCAATTGACTTTCTATCAATTTCTTTGCGGAAGCGCGTGTTATTTACAGAGAAAACGCACACACAGTTTGTACCGGTAGATTGAATATCACTTCCCAATGATCACAATGCGTAAAAAAAGAGATTTCCACCATAGTTTTCGAAATTTAACAAAATTGTTTCTTACAAATAAGGAAATAGATTCTAGGGAAAAGGATATAATGTATTTCCTAAGTGCTTCGTTTTGTAACAAATTCAAACCTTCTTACACATTTTGAGTTTAAATTACGTAGTTTCTTCGTAACTTACTAATTACTGAGATTAATAGTGTGTAAATTTGTTAATTACTATATGTTTTATTTTTAGTACCTGTTAAGAGTTATTCATTTCTTTCCTGTAATGGTAATTAAATGAGATTCTTATGAAGTACAAGGCATTGTCTCTTTTTTTTAATAAAGAAGTTTTTAGTTCAATTCTTTTAATGTACTTTATTTTTCATCTCACGAGGCACTTATAGCACTTGTATCAGAATTTGTTTCCGTTTATTCCTTTATTTATTGCGTTAACTTTAAAGTATGAACAAGCAACTATTCTTTATTTTTTAAAAAGTCCAAATTGCCTGAGCCAAAGATGCGTAAATAAAAGCTAAATTCAGCTGATAGAGAGAAATTGATCTCAGATCTTGGTTTGAATACCATGTGGAAAGATTGTGATATCTTCAAATTAAAAATGACAAGATAAATCAAGGTGTCTAAACCTACCGGTAAATATGAGGCTAGTCTTAATATTTATCACAATTTAGCTGACAAAGGCAAGACGTTAAATAGTGGTGATGGCCTCGAATTTCGGTTAAAAGTTTCGAGTCCTGTTGCCAGTTATTCCAACTGAAGTTTTCAGACCTTTTTTCTGTTTTACAAGACAATACCCCTATCATACCAAGACAATATTCTTGGTCGCTTCCTTTTCTTCCCAGGTCTGTCAGCTCTGCGACACGTGAAGGACTCAAGCAATTGCAGCTTGTATGAATTTTGAATTCGAATTTTTGTTAAGGTCTTTAGACAACTTTGGCTCATTTCAAATAGATGATAATGCGGTGGAATGAAGAAAGCGAGAGGAAATGGGAAAAGTCCGAGAAAACCAAAGCACGGTGTTTGTCCACCACAAAGCTCGTATGGCACAAGCCAGGATCGAACTTGCTAGTTCAGGCGTCAGTGGTTCTACCACTGAGCCAGCGTGGTCCGCCGCTGATATTAATGCAAATTACAAAACTTCAAGCAATTCCTTAATCGGTAACATAAAGTTTTTTTTTATTAGCTTCAAAAAGTGGAAAATGTCTCGCGCTTTAAAAATGACAATGAATTTGTAGATTAATTCACTAACTGCTTACAATGTAGCTTAGCATGAAATAATATACATGTGAAAGATTAATATGAATGCAATATTCAACTCTTATTATGCAAGCATAATTTACTATGTAAATGTGTCTGTTTTGATTTGCCAACAGTATTGAGAAATAATTAAATCATAAATGTTTATATCTTAATATCAACTAGAATCATTTAAAAACGGTATCTAGAATGCGAGGATTATGAATATATGAAAATATTTAAATATTAAATAAGAGTTAATGTATTCATCTGTTTGGGATAATTTTATGCTGTTGGAAACTACGTAACATGTCAATTTTTACTTGCTACTTAAAAAAAAGCGAAATGAGATATAAACAACTTCCACACATGATTCTGACTCCCAGCAATAAAGTTATACGAGCAAAATATCGCAATTTAGATTTTCATAAATTTTCTCACACTTTCCCTAAACATGTAAGGGAATAATTTATGCTTTAGAGTTTTAAAAAAAATGTCTCCAGCATTAAGCCAAGAAACGGAACTTCCTTAAGATATATATCACTGTTTTAATGTGTATGAATAATAATTAAAATATGTAGGAAACTTCTTTTTTAACAGCTGTTGCGTTTGTAGTTATGTCACACAAGAGTAAGTTTCCCTTCGCAGGGTCTCAACACCAATCGCTTTTTTTATTTGGAACAGTTTCACACTTCTACAGTGTTCTTTCTTTTCCTTATGAGAAATTTTCACCTTTTTTCTTGCAAATAACAAATCTCCTTTTATATATATATAAGTCTGTATTAACTGTTTTGGTTCATTCCATTTGGAATTGTCAGTTCTGTCATATAGTTGGCATCATGCGTACGTACCTGGTAAGTACGATAGTGTTTCTCGTGTTTAGTGGACTTTCTTATCATTTTTCTAAGACGTTATTGGGGACAGAAATAAGCATGTAGTAATTTCTAACTAATCGTAGACAGATTTTCTTTAATCAATTCTTATCAGTGAACATCAGTGTGGTATAAAAACTCCCCCCAAAAATATATTAGAAACTCTTGTGTTAAATAGGAATGAATATCTTCTCAGTTAACATGGATGTACAATCATCATCTTTAACTACAGAACTCAATGAAAACTCTGTTCGACACGAAGAGCATATTGCATAAATATCTTCTTAATGTCACGTGCTGAAATCATAATTTAATGAGAATCCAAACTTTAAACAACATGGTCACTGTTTATTCACCTTGTGCATTTAGTTATCAACGTATATAGAACTCACAAATGGGCTGCAACAGACGTGACGTCGTTGACTTAATCAAGGATGTTAGAATTAAAAAGATGGGTCGAAATAGAAACATCTGAATTCGAACGTAACAGCGCTACTCTGCCATCTTGATGTGAGCAGCCAAAAATTAGGAGAATAGTATAGAGTTAATGTGAAATTGATTGGCTTGTAAAACTGAGTTTTTGAGTTGCTTAATTAATAGTGTACAAGTACGTTCATCCAAATTAGCATATTAATATTTAAATTGTGTGTAAATACAAATCTTTTAAATTGTAGCAGGGCACCCCAAGATGGCGACTGGCGTTGCTACGTTCCGATTCAGGTTTTTTATCCACGGCCTAGCTCTATAAACATTATATAGTGATAACACCTTTTCTCTTCATAAAACAAGAATGTTTCGTTTTAATCCTTCAAGCATTCAAAGGTTGACCGTTGTTGTTTACACAGAATTGTTTTTATTAAAGTATATCGTCCTTTTCTTCTTATCTTTCGAGGGTATTATTCTTGTTCTCTTTTAATTATTTTCTAGAATTTTAATAACATTTTTCCACGTTACGTTTCCGAAAGCATTGTATTTTATATTTTCAAGTCGATGTAAGCTCAATATACTTTCAGTCTTACTGGTCTCTTTTTGCTCCTTCTAAAAATGTAATACTTTCTTTCTTTATCTTATGATATTTGTTTATCACAAAACTGCAATCCTGGATTTCATCACCCTTCTTTTTTCTATAGCCACATATTCAGTATATATTTTCTTTGTTTGTCTTTTAATTTACCGATGTATTTTCTTTCATGTTCACATTTTATTTATTACTCGAATTCAGTAATGAATCTATGAAATGTTTTTTTTTATCGCAATAGTGTTAGTCCTAACATTTTGCCTGGGTTTCCAATAACTTTGGTATTGGTTTCCTTTATATTTTGTGCGTGGCCTTTTACATATTTGATATATAAATCCATCTTTCTTTCTTGTTTCCACCGTTCCCTTTTTTTATTTTTCTTACTCAAAATTCTTCTTTCCTAGTCAGTTTCAGTTATCCTATTTTGTATTATATATTACTCCTACATTTAGCAGCTAATTCGTTTAGTCTGTTTATTTTCTTTCTTGTCCTTCTTTGTATTACGTAGATTTATTTCTCTTCCTATGAATTCATACTGAATGTGGGGTTTTTGTTGTGGTGAATGATTTAATTTTGTACTTATGTATGTGGCTTCTGCATTGGATTTTCTATATAATATATATGGAGAAATACAATATGATGAGGGAAAAGATTGTTACTATTACTCTGTGAGTATTAGTTCTGGTAATATTTTAGCCATTCTCAATCAGATAGATTGGTCATATTTACTTTATTTAGGATTTATGGTCAATAGTATAAAACAGGATTTAACAAAAGAAAAAGTCAGCTGATTCAGTTGGACATTAATTAATTATTTTTATTAGGTATAAAGTTCCTAATATGTTTTAAATTATATTTAACTATTCCTACTTTTAAAATGATATGTTAACATTTTTAAATGTGTTATTTACATTGAGAAAGGTTTTTGTCTTAGGCAAGGCAAACCGACACTGTTTGCCATTGTCTTTCGTCGCATTTGGGTTATTTGAGTGTTCTAAGGAAAAAAATAAGTTCCAAATGTCTTCACCTGATGCCTTCTAACATTAAGTGTCTTCACCAGACATTTCACGAGGGCACCCTGATTTTTCTAAAATACCGAATAGATAAGACCGGAAATAGAGGACAGCAATGGGCCACGTGCCCCGGGCGTCGGACTCAGACCCTTCATATCAAGATAAGGAGCGACGTTGTACATCTTTGGCTCCTTCGAAGCGGCCCGGAAATCAAAGTTTGCCCCTTGATGTAAAAATGCAAGCTGAGATACTGCGAATGAAACCATTAATAGTTTAATCTTAATTAACTTGTTTTAGATGGAGACTACGCCCCACCGGAATAATATTGTCGTACGAGAATAATGTAATATTTGTTATTAAAAGAATTGTAATTACTTTTTTTAAAATTAGACTTTTTGAGTTACGACAGTATTTTTCTGATAGGGCTGTGTTACTTCAATTTTGCGAGAAAGGAACTCATACAAAAGTATGCAGTACCTCAAAAGTTAGTATGTATTTCAATATAGGAAGGCCATTATTGACAAAAGAAAACCATTTATTGAGTAATCACAACAGATATACAGTCATTGTCACATGTCATTCTATGAAATGAATTGAATCAACCGTAGTTTAATTAAATTCCAAGGTCTAAAGTACAGTAGACTCTCGACTATCCGGCTCGCGATTATCCGGTCTCCGTACTATCCGGTCTATTTTTAAAAGACTTGTCTTTGTCTCTATTATTATCTATCGCGTACTCGACTCTTAATGGTCATGCCCATTGCAAAATCGTTAAACATTTGGTGTTAATAATTAAATTTGATAAGTTAAACAGTCCTACAGTCAAATCGTCGATATATTATTATATTTTTAATAAGTTATTTATTTGTTGTTATGGTAACTGTCGTCCATCTTCATTCAGACACTGGTCTTTTTTAGTTGTAATTATAATTTTCAATTTTAAATTTTGTTGTATTTCCAATCTTATGTAGCTCTGGAGCATTTGAATAGATTAACTATAATAATTTCTTCTACTTGCGTCCAAAAAATTTGTAAAATTTGTATTTTTAAGATACACTGTCATTTAGGCAGTACCTAAAACCATCTTCGCCATCTTGCCGAAAACTTTCAAGTTTTATTTTTAAAAAGAAAGAATATTTCTTTTTAATAATATAAAATATACAGTTCAGTATATTCATAATGCACTGTGTACTTGATATTTTAGTCAGACATTATAAAATGTATCTTAAAATGTGTACAATACTGTACATATTTTCATTTTTTGCACTTCCTTTTTCTCTAATAAATTAAAACGCAGGGTACAGTACATGAGAAATGTTTATAAAGTACTTGCCTGTACCAAGAGGTCAGAAAAAAAATGAATAAGAGATGGTTTTGGTATAAAAATTGTATTTTTAATGGTATGGGTGAGGCAGAAAGTGATTTTTTTTTTATTGAATTCCAGTCTATCCGGCTTTTTTGTTATCCGGCCTGCCCTTCCGCCACATTAGGATTGAGGCTTTACTCTAGTTCATTGTGATATGCAACCATGTCAAATAACAGGTTATGTCCTTCCATGATGGTATGATGCGTAGAATGCAAAACATTGATTATGATGAGGTCAAGTCCTGCTGCCCTGATACGATTACGAAATTTTGCTACAATATTACCCTGTTTCGGAAACCTTAGACTTCATGAATCTCCATATGATTAGGTCTAAAGAGGTTAGACACTAAACTTAGATTATTCTGCAGCAAGGTTTCTTAAAGATCATTCATTACTGTATGAGAATGAGTGTGGATTTAGACATTTTTTTAATAACTATCTTCCTTCGTTGAAACACTGACTTTCAGACACTCTGTAGGTACGCAAAGCAGCAAGAATAAAGTAACACGCATATTTGAGCCCTGTTTAAGGATATAGCTACAGAGATCACGACGATAATCTCAGTTTCAGCTCAGTAGCAAAATGAAGTTATTCAATATTTAAATGAGAATAGCTACCACATTATTCATTACACTTGTAGTCTTTAAACTTTCTCATATTTGTTTAATTATTTACACGCAGAATCCATTGTGGTTGTTTCTTTCTTTACACTACAGATATTTGCAAGTATAATTTAGTCCACGTTTATTCATATATTGTTTATTTATTAAAGCAAATGAGTTAAACATATTTATAATAACTTAATCTTACGTAAAGAGGTTTTATGAACCCACATGCAACTTCAAATAGGGTTTAGGAAAGATCACTTAAATTAGGAAAAGATTACTTTGTAATAATCTATCAAATTTTCGATAAAATAATGAAGATATTAACCATGGAGGATTTACTAAATTACTAGATATAAAAAAAAGAAATGTGTCAAAGTTTTTCCTCTGACGAAATTATTACATACATAATATAAGATGTGTTTGATATGCCGGAACCTGTAACATAATGTGCTTAAATCGCATAACGGGCTGTAATTGGTGGTGAAATCTTAAATATTACATTTCTATCATATTGAATAAAACATGAAAATTACATTTAAAACTTATGCATTTCTGTATTTCATGTGATGGACATGATTTAGACATATTTTTTTTTTCAAAGCCAGTTTACGTTGATCGTTGTAAATGGATTTTCTTCAGTCATCATAACAGAGGAATATAGGAATACTACCTGCAATTAAAACCCTGGCCTTCTCCGTCCTTTTATATGCACAAATTCGTGATTCCTCTTACTTGAGACGTATTTAGTTAGTGGCTATCAATGTAACGTAGAAACAGAAATTAAATTAATTAATTAACCATGATGAGTGTAGTGACCCCCATATTCCGACTTAAGTACTGTAGTAAAGCAGATACCCATAAATTCCAAATGTAAAATCATTACTTTTGTAGTTTCTTATACACGGTTTAGCTAAGATAAAATTTCATTGTTAGGTGCTGAGGTTTAACATAAAATTGATGTCATTTTTAACGCAACTAAGTTAATTAAATTTTTTAACCTTGCTTATATAATTTTGCACATTTCAAAGATTTTCGCAATATAGTAGCGTCCCGGATTTTCATTTTCTAAATATAGAAACCCTATTAAACACCCTTATACAGGTTTACCCTCGTGTACTTATTCAAGCACTACACAGGTATCACGTGCAAATAACCGCTATGCATTTCCTGTGCATACAGTAAAGCAGACATATAATAGAATTATTTCATTGAAGAATGCATTGGTATCAAGCGAAACACATTCAGAATATTTCCCACACGTAATATAGGAGTTTCAGCATATATTATTTTAATAGTTTCATCACTGATTATGACATTACATATATCGTTAAAGGACCCCTCGGTGAAATTGGTTAAGAGAAGGGTATGGCCCTAGACCTCGTGATCAAAAGTTCTCATGGACGCGTAGCACTAAAATGACTAGTTTTCTAGTTACAGCTATTTCAGTTTGGTAATTTTTCGATATTAAGAGCTTCGCACACTGAAATCCTAAAGTGTTCTGCAACCAGTCAAAACCCAACATAGTTGCCAGGTTTTGACTGGTTTGACATTTATATATTTATTTTAGGATAAAGAAGTCCATATTAAAAAATATTAAAATGTGCTTTTAAAATATAGAAATATATGAAAGTAACAATAAAGTATTGTATTATCACCCGACTTACGTTGCTGTGCAAATTTCATCATTGTATGATGTCGGAGAATGAGTTAAATCAACGTTGCAAGATTTGAGGGCACCATGGACCATTGTGAACTAAAGAAAAGAATGTAAAAATTGATATAGCTGGAACTACTAGAAAACTAGTCATTTTAGCGCTATGCATCCATGAGAACTTTTGATCAGGAGGTCTAGGGCCATACCATTCTCGAGTTTCAGCCAATTTCACCGAGGCCCACTTCTCATAAGAATGGTGCGGGGTCCACTGTGTCAACATGAAGAAATTAGCTAATTAATTCCTTTTCATTCCCAACGAAAAAAAATACAGTAAAGCTTCGTACTTCGCCATCAACATTGAAATGGCAAAAGACATGCAAGACAGAAAGCTATTCAATGTTCAACATTCCATCATTCCACAAAACTCCAAGATGATTAACCAAAGCAAATCTTACATACAGCGACGAATCTGGTGTAAAGTTGCTGTTATATATGATTTTAATAGTATCCATGAAACTAAATCCTTAAAACTAGATATAAAACATTAATTAATAAATCGTTTAAAAATTCTAAAATATTATTAGACAAAAACATTCCAGAAGAAAGTATATATTTGTTTTAACACACTGGATGTTTTACCTTTTATAGTGTAGATATTATTCAGATCGAACATGATATACCTAACTCCAAATTGACCTCTTTTTAATTACGTAGTCTGTTGACGAAACAGTAATGCGTATGTAGCCCCAAGGGGAGTTCTACTTGTGTGATTTGTGATAAGGTTTAGTTCAGCATCACGGTAGTAGCCATGGATATTCATAGTTGCCTCACTTAAGGCAAACTGATATTAAAAAGAAAATTACTGGCACCCTCTTGCATGTAACTATGACACTAGCTTTTCGGGTTCCGTTCTAAAAACAACAATGATATACCCACGACAGACAGAAGAAGCAGTGTTTGGCAAGACTGAAGAGAGAATCCGGACTCCAGAACTCACATCTCCTCTACTATAGACTACAGAAAGGCTTATCTACAATTGGCTGTGACGTCAGTTGGAGGAAAGTTGTGGAGCGAGCAGCAGGAAGCGCATCCAACATTAACAAGTTCAAAGTTCCACTGAAGAATCTAATGCGTCACTTCGAAGTACCAGGAATCTATATAGAACCTGCAAGTTCCTGACACGCCGAACTGTAGAAGGCCATAAATTTCCCTTGCCTTGTGAACAAAATAAAATACCGGTGATCTGCAGGATTATTAAGGAGTCTGTATCAACTATCGGCGTTAATTACAAAGACTGTAAAATTTCCTTTTCTAATAGCAAAATACCGATTAGTTGACAACCTTGTACAAATATTATATTATATCATTTGTTTCTGAACATCGCAGAGACACATCAGTTTTGCCATTTGCAAAATATGTATTCACTATTATATTTCATGAATTCTATGTTTAATAATATTGTAAGTATTAATTCAGTTTTCACCAATTCATTTCAGGTTCTTTTCTCGATATGTACTGTGTTAGCAGTTTCACAAGCTGTTGTTCCCATTGGACATATCGATTATTACGTAAGTTTATAGTTATCTATTTTATAGTTGATAGAGGCTGTTACGACTCCTAAATTCATTATAGTATTGAGCAATAGTTATTTTGCTTTTCAGCAAATGTATTCATTCAGGAACACAAAATCTTCTGAATTATGCAAACTCAACGTGAGTTCAATGAACTATCCCGATCATTGAATAAGTGTTGCCCTACTACCAAGAACGTTCCCAGTAATTTATTTATTTATTTAGTGACAACACAACAGGCAATGGCCTAATTATAGTGTTGAGCTTTACAAAGTAGTTGTACAGAGTTTATTGACAATGGAAGAAGCAAGAAGCATATTGGAGCGAACATAAACATAGTATTTTTTTTTTCAATGTTGATATATTGTTGGACTCTCCTCCCGTCCTAATTACAAATCCTAGTAACTTCAAGGCTTCGTTTGTTATATTTGTAAAGTGTATGTTAAAAGTTAATTTCGAGTCAAAACTGATAACAAAATCCTTAACTACAGTAGGTCTTATATATTTAAAAAAAAATGACATTAATTTTTAAACTATTTCATACGCCACATTTAATTTTCGTCTCAATTTGTTTAACTTTATGCGTCCAATGTGCTAGCACTACGAGTGTGTGTGCTTCTTTTGTGCTAGCACTACAATTTGAAGAGCACAGGGGAAAGAAGGGGTAATGTCCATAAAAGGTGATTTCTCGTTAAATGCATTTTAAACTCTAACTCTCTCATGCATTTAATATTCTGAAAACCGTAGTAACTGTGGATTATTTTCGCTTTTGAATTGCAACTTTCCTAGCCATTAGCTATCATTGCACATTACTTGTTAGGAGTGCAAACTCGTTTTTTTAGGCATCCCCTACTTTCCCTGTACTCTTCAACTATAGAACGACATGTCATAGGCAGATTTTAGATTCTTTGGGTTATGATCGAGAGGTCCTAAATTTTTCGATCCAACTATCGCAATTCAATAGTAATTTGATTTTCTCGTCGTGTCATTGGATTAAACCACCTACTACTTACTTAACAGAGAACTATAATACTACATTCACGATTTTCATTAAGCACATGGCTTTAATTCATCTATCACGTCAACGAAGTTTCTAACAAAGTTAAAGGAACATTAAGCTTTGAAATGGAGTTCAGTATATCTTCTATTTAACACCATGTTAAAGATTTTGCAGAGTCTTTCCTAAAATAAAAATAATAGTAAAACCAAGCGAATGCCTCCATGAAGGTTTTCTGTACTGACAAAATTTAGGAATCTTTCCGTTTCCAAAAGGATTCAAACAAAGAAAAATTGGAAGGCGACTTTTATTCACAGTCACATTACAACTACGAAGAAAAGTCATTAAATAAGTTACAAATGGTGATAAAAATAAAACTGCATGAAATATTTACGTGGAAATCAGTTTTATTATTCCACATAACCACCATTTGCATTGAGTCGCTTATCCCAGCGATATACGAGTGCCCATCACCTGCTGCATTATAAGTCTTTGGGTTGATTCCGCAGTCACATACAACCCCCCATTTCAATGTCTCTACCATGCGTGAAACGATTACCGCCAAAGGTGAGCTTTGAGCGGACAAAACAATTGAAAATCAATTCTCCCCATACACAGAACGTATTTCCTTATGACTGTCCTTTGCAGCACGACCCTTTCGCCCACAAATAAAGCACTCCTGTCCGCTGCTCCTCTAACGCACATTCCTCCAGCACGGTAACAATTTCACACTGCACTGACATACACCCTCAGATCGGTAGTGATGCTCACTGACATAACGCGAAGTACGTGTGTACTATCTGGTGGTACCTTTCAAAAATACTCACTGCTATTTCTAGTTATCCCTCACCAGTCTGTAACCTATTTACTGACTTTCCTTTGTATTAGGCAGGCTTTTCATACAGGCGCTCGCCACGTGCTTTGCTTGCGGTTTGGTTGAATAACCATTTGAAACATGTGTTTAAGTTCCTGTTCTACATGTAACACGGATTTCTATTAGCTATTCATTGAAATCGCAAGAGAAACACGCGACAAGCGCCTGCGAGAATAGCCGGCTTTATTTACATCAATCAGGGAAAATTACTTTCGGTTCTTAAATACAATTCACCCGATATTAGAAAAATAATGAAATCACGACAGCTAAGATGGGAATGCAATGTAACTCCGATGAGGAGAAAAGACCTAGATGATATTCCATCCTGATTGGGAAGCCGGAGGGGAAGAATTTGTTGGAAAGACCGAAACATCTTTCGGGGCTCAATGTCCCCTCAATATCGGGGACAAGCTATATTCGAGTGGTGGACGTTCAGCATGAAAACCAGCTTCATCTTGTCCAGGATGGAGAACGTTTGTTTCTGAGGCGATGAACTTGCGAGTTCCATAAGCTATAGAGTTAGGTATTTAAATGTGTTTAGTGCAACTATTTTTGGGTGTTTTCATATGGGTAACTAAAAATGTCGAAAGACAAAATTTTCTGAGACTATTTTTTTAATATCCTTGAAATTCGAGATGGTAATAATTTTCGTCAGTGCCGTTACTATAAATTCCCATGCAGAAATTTGACTTTGTCCAGGGAAGATTATGAATGCTTTTAAGAGTGTGAGAAATACGTAATGTATTTAAGAGTAAGTCAAGAGAACGCCTACCTTCACCTATTCATCTGCAGTACGTTTCAACTTTCTACTGTAGATTCCAAAACTGTAATTAAGGTCCAGTTTCTCAAATCTTTATTATCTCGAGTTATGTTAATCATCGAGTTAATCTACGACTCATAGATAAGAAAATAATCAGACTTGTGTACATGGGCGAGCATTGCCCCCAGTTATTTCAGAATGGCTTTTAAATGTTTCATTCTAAACGATAGCTTTTAAAGTAATTCCCCCCTCCCCCCGAGGCTCTTTCCTAAATCCACCCATGCTTGTATAGATAGTTAAGTCCCTTATTCCCATACTATTTGTTGTCACATACCTTCAGTCCAGCCGAATTAGCAATGAAATAATCCTCTTCTCTCCTGCATTATTTGTAAGAAAAACGAAAAACCACTGAGTATCATCTGTATTTATGATACTTCACCTTATTGGTTCGAAATAAATTAAAACATACTCGGACTAACATTACATCATTTCTAATTCGGCTGGACCAGGTGGCAGGAGAAAGAACTATACCATGGAATTTCGCTATCTTCTTTTTTTTACCTATGTCTCATACATTACTTTGCAGATTGTTCATTGAACTTTATTGAAAAGCGATACTGGACTCATCGATGTCAATAAAAATGTAATGAATATATGAAGTCAGCGAGCGGAGGGAACCGTTAATCTTGACCGTTCAATCCGCTTCCAGTCTAAACTAATATGGACCAAATTTTCAGTTTTATTTCAGATTTTTACGCTTGTTATTGCTGTGCGGACCGTTTGTTATTGATGTGTTAAGTCTGGCAATTATTTACAGCGTGCACTTTATGTGCATAGTTCAATATGTGTATAACTCAAGAATTGGCATAAATAAAAAACAGACCGCGCAGCGTCTGTTATATTATTATTATTTTGTACAGGACAAACTATTATATATAATGTCCACCATGTACTTAACTCAAGAATTAATGCATTAAATAAAAAAGAAAATGCCACACAGCGAAAACAAGCGTACAAAACTGAGAACTGAAAAGTCCATTTTGGATTTAAATGGATCTGAAGATTTCACCTCGCAATTCATGCCAATCATTTTTAAACACCCTTTAGAAGTAAATAGGTTAATAAAAGTATAATGTTCTCATTAAACAGTCTAACAGTTTAACTAACTTTTGTACTGAGTGTTATCCGTTTTCTCTTCTTTTCAGTCGTACCCAAAATACCAGTTCAAGTACGCTGTCAGTGATCATCTCACAGGGGATCACAAGAGCCAGTCTGAAGTTCGCGATGGCCCCATTGTCAAAGGACAGTACAGCCTTGTGGAGCCCGACGGCAGTCTTAGAATAGTCAATTATGTAGCTGATGATCACAACGGCTTCAATGCCATCGTTAACAGGATTGGACCTAATCTTCACGTCAAACCACACTACGGCTATGGTCTTGGAGGTATTGGATTGGGTGGAGCTGGTGGAATTATTGGGTAAAAAAAATAACACAAAAACCAAATAAATAAAAGACACTTGTATACCTGTAAAGAAAACGATCTTGTTATAGGTAATGTTTTCTATTTCCTTCTTGTGTATATTTATTAATAAATTATTTACTATTTCTTGAACAAATTAGTGTAACAATTCTTTTACGTACAATAAAGTTCTTTCAATGCTTTTGTGTTTCTTATTTTGTAAGTAGTCAATGTGCAATTAGGTTTATAACAAATGCAGTGGAAGCGCGATCTAGAATCAGCAAAATAATTTATGTGGCATGCAAAACATTAACTTCAAATCTATGTTCAATAACAACTTAGTATTAACTATACCGTGTAACTTGTTGGATTTAAAAATTGTATCACTACGCCATTTATTGTAAAGATGAATGTACGAATGTTTGTTAGATAACTCTCATCTCAGTAGGTCAATATTTACTACATTCCAATTTTCAATACGGAATCGTCATTCCTAGCAACTGCCCTTCCTAACTGAGGTTCTTCCAAGGTCATACCTAGCGTTTTAAACAGAAAAAACTCGTTTTTTTTCTAAAGCTTCCGGTTATTTTTTTAGAAAAATAAACACAAGTCTTCGTTTTTCTTCTAAATGTCGTTTTTTTTAATGCAGCAATTTGAAATACTGCTAACGTCTCTTTAACCAAGAATTACTGTTATATAGGTAATTAAGAAGAAATACAACATAAATTAAACCCTAGATATTGTTAGGTTACAAACATTTTTGAGTATTTGTGAGATATTCCAGGTTGCCTAGTTCTCAGTGTTGCCAACTTTTTTTTACAAAACAATTGATAAAACAAATTCTTCCATACCGTATCTGCCCCAAACTTAGCTTAAACATTATTCGACACAATAGAATAAGTTTAAGGTGTCCCAGACCTCATGCATCTCACTTGTTAGTATTGCCAGCCTATTTTAAAATTCAACTTACTTTGTATTATTAAATGCCTTTATTTATATAAATATGCACGTCTGCATAGATTTTTACACAACATTTGACATGCATGTTCATTAGATATTGGAATAATTCATAAAGGTACTCCAGCCGCCGTAGTTTGTCAGTGTTCCCAAATGATTTTAAGAATTTTTGATTTCATATTTGTTACCGTTGGACGTATCCACATTAATTTACACCAAAATTAACATGTGTATTAGGTACTGGGACAGTTCATGTGGGTACTTCCGGCGCCGCAATTGTCAGTGTTGCCAACCAATTTCAGAAAATAAAATTTTTAGTTGATATATCGTTGAACGTATAACGTTGAACGTTACACGTAAATAACCTTGTATTTACTGGAACGCTACATAGTGATACTTCAGGTCCCACAGTTGACAGAGTTGCCAATCAATTTGAAAAATTAAATATTTACTACTTCCATACAGTTTGACATATCCACACCAAACTTTGAGTATAGATATTCGACATAATCGAAACATACTCTAGTTCTTCCCTGTACTCAAGCACCGAGTTGTTAGAATTGCCACTTATATTAAAATTCATTTCTTCAAGGGCCCCCATACCATTACGTGCCGTTAGCTATTACTATACTATCAAAAAAGCGCAGAGGAAACCGCGGGCCGTGACTACGTTATGATATAATTTGAAATAATATATTCTCTAAGTCCTATTGCAACAGACTCATTAGAAGAAATATATATGTAGTTGCTTGTTTACAAGAGTATTCGTTATGTATTTATACAATCCTTATTAAATACGGGATGAGAGCATATTTCGGTAAGACTTCATAGTAATTCAGTTTACAGTAAAGATGTCTTCAAAGTTGTATTATTTCTAGTAACTTAAATTCTTAATATAATTCAAAATATTTTTTTCAGTTCCGTACAGGCTTATTAGTATTTTATTACAAACTATATCAAATAACTTCAGTCCATATGTCCTTAGTTAATTCCTCATGTTTGTCAGGAAGAAGATATAGGAAGTATAGCAATGTGGCAGGTTGCAGGAAAACAAAGCAATAGTAAATTGGGATGAATGGGTGAGAACATTAACTCCAATCTACTGATTACATCGATTATCTGCAGCATAAAGAAATAAATATTTGCTGTCTGAATAAAACAACATTTTGAAAGAAAAAATTGGAAAAGATCATTGTATTATATTGAAAACCCTTCACAGAAAAAAAATCGTTTTCTACACTAGTCACACCAAGCAAATTATCGGGATGGTACGTCATGGTCTGCTAATATCCTCTGCTGCCTTCCAATATCCTCTCCCTCACTCTATTCTAGCCTGTGCCTAAGATGCCTAAACACCATAAATAAATTCAACCCAACGAAATCGTCATAAAAGAAATGCTTTAAGAATTACTTCCTTTTTGTTAAAATCGACTTAGATACCCGGAAATGTCAAAACTTTACGAGGGTCATAAACTGATAGCATTGCATTTACAATAAAAATATGTCTTAGACATTTCCCAAAATAAGCCAATATGACATCCAAGGAATTTATTCACGTCTGGAGACGATCTTCACAATCACCTGGTAGAAAACCTCTGCCGCCTGTTCCTTAAGCCATTCGGTGGCAAGCCATCTGGACATCGTCATCGCTCTGTATGCGCTTTCCGTTCAAAAATTCCTGTGACAGAAAAGATGAAAACAGCATGAAACTCATCAATTGCCATTTGTCTGTTATGTCGAGTATGTGCATCAAGAACAGTTTTCAATTATTATTCGGTGCTGACAAACGGGCGTCTGAATCGTTCTTCATCATACTTGTGTATTTTACTTCGTTGAATAACCGACACTATTACAGTAACATATTATTTTTAACTAACATTCAATGATATACCAAAATTAAAAGAAGTGAATCCAATCATAACAACGTCAGTTCACCATCTTGGTACGTATAGCTAGAATTTAGGAGAGTGGTCTTTACACATAATTTAAATATTAAAACGCTAATTTTGTTAAATTATACTATTAAACGCAACCCCCAAAAAGATTATAAAACATTTTGATCACGTATAGCTTCTATTTGAATACAACTTTCTGTATAAGTCATAGTTTGATTTTGATCGTTGACACAACCTTTTGCTTAAACTGTATTGGAATTCATTGTATTTGATTTACTACATTTATCTTGCTTATCAGCATCAACATTCATTTCATTTCTTGTAGACTTTCGTAATGTTTGGGAACTTGATTTTATATGTTCGCCAAATTGCTCAAATGCATTAAGAATTATTTCTTGAAATTGTCTCCTTTTCCCATCCTTTTTGTCTTCTACTTTCCTCCTTTTGTCTTCTACTTTCTTCCTTTTTATTGATTTCAGTCTGTTTCTGTTCCTCGAGTTTGTCTCTCCAGTAACTGCTTTATCATCAAAAATATTTGATTTTCCTCCGGAACTGCATCTGAATTAGTAGCTTTCTTCTGCATCTTATCCTGTTCTTCGTTTCCTACAGATGTTCTTTCAAAATTAAATTTCGAAGCTTTGCGTGTATTATTTCTAATCAATATCATCATCGCTTCCAGATTCTATGTTGTCTGTGTCAAAGTTCACAATAACATTCTAGTCCCACGTTGGGCGCCATTCTGTAATGGTATGTCTCGCTTCTGGTTTGGTCCTCGTGTTATCGCTGCTCTGCACAATCTGCGTTGACAGAAAACTACTTCTTCACTTGTAATATACTAGTTTCGGTTCTGCTTCGTGTCCAAGTGTGATTCTGATGCTTATCATAGTCTACCTAAACGTGCCCCAAGTCTACCTATAGTGGGGCTACCAAGGTATCACGCTTTTGACTATAAAGCAAATTAGTATTGCACCTTCGGAGCTTTTCAGCTACCAGAAGAACAACACTAATTCTCCAAAGCTGGTCCTTGAAAAAAAAAGGGTAAGATGCGGTTTATAACATACTTTATTAATTAAGAGAATTGTCTCTACATCAGACAGTTCTGTGTTCTCTTATCTAATCACAAAACCCTGCCATGGTCTTTTACATACATAGGCAATATATATTATAGTGACGAATCTGTTTGTATGAACAATACATGATTTACATCTTACTGCATAAGAACGTACTAACTAATTACATGTACTTTGATGCCAATAATGTAACATACAATTCTGAGCGTCCGTTTGCCAATCATTCAGTTCATGCACAAAATCACGAAGATGCAAGTGGTCTACTGACGAACTACCCGAAATACCACAGGTAAGTATGTAACCCGGAATACAATAAGACATTGCATTCTGTCATTAAAAACAACAAATAACTGAAATAAATAAAGAATTAGTTAAAAGTCATTATGAAACAAATAAATAAGAAATGCATTGTAATTGAATAACATTGCACATAAAGTAACATAATCTAAATACAATAAAATAATGTCAGAACGATTATGCCATATCAAACATCCATATTACAAACTGATTTCTGGTTCTTTTAAATTATGGCTGTGCACACCAAGATGCTGTATTGACGATGTTCCTATCGGAATCAGTTTTTTTTTATTTGAGCTTATCCTCTAATTCCAACATCCTTGGAAACTTCAATGACGTCACGTGCGAGGCAACCTGTAAACTCTGTTGCAGGTTACAGCCGAAAGCACAGAGTAAATTCCTGCTATAACACAAAGAGTTTTATCTATTGTGCTCACCCAACTCATCCTTTACCTTGTACAAACCCGAGAAAATGTTCTAACTGCAACTCAAACGACCATTTACCAACTAACATAAAGTGCCAGGAATATCAAATTCAAATCAAAATTAACTCTCTAATGGAAGAAGATATCATGTCCTACAAAGGATCAAACCTAGTGCGTCTCAATATAACAATAATGCAAAAACAACATGCTCAAGTATTAGCTCTCAATCAAAAAACAGATAAATAATCGATCAAAACCAAACAGAAATCTAATGACAAACTCTCTAACAGACAACTTCTTGGAAAACAAAAGTAATACATATCAAATAAACAAAGTCTCAACCATCGGTGTACATCAAGATAATAAAAACTGAACTAATTACGGATATCTCTCAATCAAACAAATATATCAAAAAAAGATTAAAAATAAGCAAAAATGATTCTAACATCGCAATAATACAGACAGTCGCTAATAACAATATAAACAAACAATATAACACAAGCAATAGCATTGAATACAGTGGCAAATCAACTAATCTAAATACAACCCCAAATTTAAACCGGAACCAAAGTGATGCATCAAGTAAACTACAGGAACCTATGTTACATGAAAATCATTTGTCAGATGAGAAGCAAAGTAGTATAAATCAAAAAACAACAAATTCAAACAGGACAAATACTCAATTAAATGCAACTAAAGAACATGAATCATACGAACATATATCTGAAGAATATAGTGAAGAGTATCCGATGTTATATCTCCCTCCTTACTTATGTGCAACATATAATAATAATATGCAATAACTAATAAAAAATAAGCAATAACGTAAACATGGAATATGGACTCTAACAAAGTTACAGTGTAATAATAACTGCAATTCTTTTTAACGAATTCGCTATAAACGACCCCTAGAAGCTTGTTCGCGATAGAAAGAAGGAAAGAACGAACGAAAACATTGGGTACATTCGACGGACTAAGCATTTTAATCGTATTGGTTGGTACCTATACGCAAACCAATAAGATTCAAGTGCTCTCTCAGCGCTTAGTTCTTCGAATGTGGCCATTGAGTTTCGTTGCAAGTATAATGTAAGCGATTCAGACTATAAATGTGCCCCTCGTGTGTAGAAATTGCAAGTGTACATGGCAAGCTCTCAAGGACAATAGTCTATTATTAATTCTGTTCGTTTAAAATGTAAGGTCTCTCTTATATAAATAAACAAGAATTAAAAGGCTTTTCCTACTATTTCATCAGCAAAGGTGCTGGATAAAGTATTAGGCGTTAGGTGTCAAATAAAAACTTTAAACATTTCGCTTCTCTTTTATAAAAATAAGACATACCTTATTAACCGTTAAAAATAATTTATCGTTAATGTTATTACACTAAGGCTTGCTTGACACAGGAGCCTTTCTGCTACAACTAATCGTAACATTTTCTTAGCATATATTCCATCAAAATTATGGAATACACCATAACATCTTACTCTATTATATTTTCACATGGTAGCATTTGTGCCAGCACTACCATTTATCGTAGCATAAATGCTTCCGCGTGAAGAGGGCCTAACATTATAAAGAAAATCGTACTTCTCTCGCACTTGAAAGTATAATTTGTAAACTTCAGTCGAGTCAGCTCTTCATGATTTCTTGTAAACTTCTTCAGTTCATGGACATAAGTAAATTTTTATGGACATCTCTCGATAATCAGTTTGCTTACGAGATAACAGCAAGTACAACTTCTTGTAGTGGTAAATGAAGTAAATATTACTGGAATATGGTCGATAGATGATAAATGATACATGAAAGGAAACATAACGTTATTACAAGACAATGTGTGGATCAAGAGGGAGGATAGGAAGTGACGTCATCGCAATAAAAGTGTTGCCACCCTGGTATAAAATTTAATTTTTCAAAAATAATTATGAAACTTATTGGATCCACCAGTGATGATAAGCATTAGAAGTGTAGTACATAGTACAGTGGTGCAACTTCTTAATATTACTCAAAGAAACGCTTTAAAAATATTTTCCATCGTATATTATACACAATTTCGAACAATATTATATGTATTCTCTGTTTCATATATCATGTTTATCATCACTATTATATACTATTATCCAATAAATCGACGAAGAAATTAAAAATATATATATATTATACAAGGCTTGCAACACTTCCACAACGAACTTTTCGAAAAGTGGGGCATAGGTCTACCTACATTTCTACACCCAAAACCGAAAGACTCTCTGTTGTAACATTAAATAACTTTCTTGTGTAGATAATTATCATACAGAACTTTAGATACCTACCCACCATTTTCAATTCAATTCATTTCTTTAGTAATGTTAACTTTGAATTTGTTTTGTTATGAAGAAATAACAAAAGAGAACAAAACTACATTTATTTTGTCTAGAGAAAATTAAATTTTAAAACAGATTTTCTCTGACACTTTTAGTTTACTTGATAGAACAATAGAAACATATGTTAACGTTGCGTATTATTTAAGACAAGGTTGTAATATACTCAACCCCAGAATCGACTAAAGTATCTCGCTTCATTCAGGAATATTAGACATTCGTAGAGGATCAGCTTTGTTTGAGAACGATGTCTCTACAACCTCAGCTGTGTGTGGAGAAATATACTTACTTTAGAGGTTATACCTGTTTAATTCTTTAATTGAATAAAATTAAATATATTATTTTCATGCTTAAATTTTATTGGATCAACAACAAACAGTACAATGTGTTATTTTAAATCATATACAGAGAGTAAGTTATTCTTAACCCCAGAATGGAGTGCGGATAACAGCACCACCACCAATGCCATATCCACCGATAGGTCCAACGAGTGGTCCAAGTCCAGTGAATTCAGCAGGTCCAATTGGATAGCGGCCGATTCCGTAACCCAAGCCATAACCGCCGATGCCAAGAGCTTCGGACATAGCGAAGACACAAACAACGAGGAGTACGAGTGATGCCTGAAAAATATAAATTAATTTCAATTATTACTCTAGTGATTTGAGTTCAGCTCAATTTCAAATGGCTTTATTTAATTTGGCCAAGTTCGGCTGTTTATGGTCTTCTACCTAATCACTGTCGACAACAGGTACATACGGATGTAAATACAATGATGTGGATGAAAACATATGAAAACATATTAAACTGAATTACAAAAATCGAAAATACGAACCTACAAAACTAAAGCTGCGATATAAAGTAGAGATGCATAAAAGTACAGAAAAGGTAGGTAAAATTATAAACTAATATGCGCTTATAGAATTAAATGGTCCAGCTAATATTTAACATAAAAAGAAATTTAAAGTTCCTAATGTTACCGTACGTAACACTTAATATTTTAGCTTATCATGATTAGCCCCAGTTTAGCTCCTCAAGTACTTAGGGATGAAAGTAACATTTTAAAGTGTTGAAGGTTGCGATATTTCCACTATGTCTGGATAACACATTCCAGGCACTGCCGCCTATAAATCCTCTATTTCTGTAAGTTTGTGGCATTTTCGATGAAGAGTTTCACTATTTCATGTCACATAATAACTAAATACGGAACCTAGTTCTAAATGTATATTATAGCGAAGGCGGATATAATGTTTTAAAAGACTTTGTAGATGAAACAACAGCAATCCCTGGCCTGTTAACAAGTTTTAGTAACATTCTTCGAAAAGTCAATCAACTATCAGCATGGAGGCTTCCAGTAACGTTCAGGAATGTTGGGATTTCAAGAATAATTAAGGATTATCCAGTTGAAACTATTCTCGATCTTTTTATCTCTCAAATTGTTTGGTTACCCCTAAGAACTCACTTGCAGAGTACATTTGATTGAACACAGTTATCAAAGTTATTTTGGTTGAATAATACTCCAAATGATGATGATATGAATCTGATTAATAGTCCAGAAATGTTTAGATATTCTTTCTTGAATAGTCTTGAAATCTGAAAGGATTCTCAATTCCATTAATACTTGTTGATCAAGATTTGCGATAAACTTAGCGTTTAAGTTAAGTAAGATTAGGTAAGGTCGAGTTAGCTTAGGTTAAGTTGGTTTAAGTTAGATTAGTTACTTATATTAGCTTAAGTAGGATACAAGTTGAGAGAGTAGCTGTTTCTACAAATTTCCACAGCTATCTGTAAGACTTTTCCGGGAAACTCGGTTCATTTTTTTAATAGTGCAGATAACGCCGCCTCATATAATTGCTATTCAACATGGGTAAGATACGCTGCGTTTACGTGGACTACATCAAATGTAAACCCAATAGAGAAGTTATTAACTTTTAGAATAACCAAATAATAAGGTAGGGTTTCTCAACCTGGTTTGCGGAAACGGTTGCCTGAGGAGTTATATAATCAATAAGCCACGCCTCACCTGGTGGTTGAGAAAGATGTAGTTCATCAAAAGTTAAAACCACCTCTGTCTTAAATATAATGTATTTTTCATAGATTGGCAGAGAGAGAGAGAGAGAGAGAGAGAGAGAGAGAGAGAGAGATAAATAGATTAGCTATATATGGACTTCAGAAGGTATTTCATGCAAAGTAATACGAAAACACTAACTATAAGATAAAATTAAGTTTATGAGCGTTAAGCTAACAATATAAAGAAGAAAATTACTTACATTGGATGCCGAACGGAATACATGCTAAACGGGGTCGCAGGATTCAAAAGATTGAGAAAGGTTGTAATATTGAGTAGAAATAAAGCTTCCATACACAGTATAGTAGTGTAGGATGAGTGCATGAGTTGTGTGCATCTAATTCAGCTCTCTCGAAAAATCTCCATGTGAATTTTCATTTCGGGGAAACGGATGTAACAGGGTACTTACTCCACCGCACTACACAGTTAGAAATAAATTACAGAAATAAATTTTAAACCTCAAATAAGTCACCTTTAAGCAGTTCTTCAGTTCGATTACTATTTGAACACCTTTTGGCACAACTTATGTCCACTTTCCTCAATACGCGGTTCTGGTGGCCTAGGAAAATCAGTTGGCACGTGCGGGGATAGAACTCGGTTCTTCTACAAACAACATACTAAAATCACCTATTTCGTTATACGTTGAAGAAGTTTGAATACGTAGAAGGAAATTATAAGTTCTCAACACATCTTGTGCATATTACTGATATTGCTTTTAACACAAAACTAACTATAATATGGACAAACGTATGTACAAAAAGTCTGAAGTAAGTGTATTACATTTTACTGTGCAGACTTCAACGAATATGTACCAGTAATAAACTCATGAATGTTTACTATTACTTACTACAGCCTTCATCTTTGCAGTAATGTTAGCTTGTTCACAATGTTAATGTTGCTGAGCGATTGCTGCCTTTTATACATAACCCAGCTTTACATGTGAGGAAGGATAATGAAAGTTTTCAGGTAGTGCATTAGAGTACTCTCACTTATTAATTGGCTTTGAAAATTTATTGTCATTTAAATGATTTAATTATACTGATGATAATTGATTACTCAAAGGAAATTAATTTTTGCAATAATAGAATTTTATGCAGAAACCTGAGTTAGCTTGCGGTACTATAGAACCGTACTTATCAGATCACAGAGGTCTCTGGCTTACTATTACTGTGCCACGAAACGATAAAATTACGACTAAACAAATAAGTTATAGACTGTTACATGAAACTAATATTATGTTACTAAGGAGTAAGCTAAATGAACTTGATGTACATGAAGTTTTAAATTGCAGTAACGTATCTGAAGCTTGGAAGTTATTTGTGAGGAATGTATCTAATAGGTTGAATGAGTGTTGTCCAAGGAAGGTTAAAACTGTTAATGAGGGTATGTCAAAACAGAATAAGCTGCATTTAAATTGGTTTACGACGAAACTGGCCGAATTGAGGGAGAAAGTCATTAGGCTATATTATATAGCGAAAGAAGGTAACGTAACAGATAAGGAAAGATACAAAAAGATAAGACAGCTTTACAGAAAGGAAATTAGGTTAGCCAAAATAGAAGCTAATGAAGAATTCATATCACATTCTCATGATAAGTACAAAGCTGCTTGGTCTGTGATTAAACATGAAACAGGGAATAGGCTATCTAATGAATGTATAACTATAACTCCGGATGAATTTAACGAACATTTTATAAATAGTGCACAGCGTGGTGGATCTACCTACTGTAATAACACTGACAACAGAAACCAGTATAAAAACTATTTACTTAGACAGAATATACCACAGAGCGATAGTTTAGTTTTTAAATGGATGGAAATTACACCTGAACAAATACTGAAAATAATTCTTAATATGCGAAACTCTCATAGTGAAGATTACTACGGATTATCAAATTTTATACTGAAGCAAATAATACACACAATTATCTATCCTGTTACATATCTTGTTAATTGGACACTCCTTGAAGGTACTTTCCCTGATTGTCTTAAAATTACCATAACTATACCTATTCATAAAAAAGGAGATAAAAGCGATCCGAATAATTATCGTCCGATTTCTCTCGTGCCAATATTGTCTAAAGTTATTGAACAATGTATGAAAATGCAGTTGTCAAGGTACTTTGAACATAATAATGTTTTAAATATGTCGCAATATGGATTTAGAACTGGTCTTTCCACTATAAAAGCAGTTGAATCAGTTGTTTCAGAAATAATAAGAGGGTTTGAATCTCGCTCTTACACATGTGTCACTCTAGTTGATTTAAGTAAAGCATTTGATAGTGTCTCACATGATATTCTAGCATCAAAATTACAGTTTTATGGTATCCAGAGTAATGAACTCAATTTAATTAAATCGTATCTCACTAATAGACATCAAATTGTTAAAATTATGAATGTAAAGTCAGAAGAATTAATCATACAAACTGGAGTACCGCAGGGCTCGGTTCTTGGTCCTTTTCTCTTTGTTGTATATATGAATGATTTGCCTAGTTGTTTACCACATAAATCTGTTTTGTATGCTGATGATACCACCTTTATTACAAATGCAGAAAACACAAAGTCACTACAAGAAAAGAATGAAGAAATGATAATAGCGTCCTCAAGTTGGTTTTTGCATAATGAACTAACCTTGAATGCTGCAAAAACTGTTGCACTCTATTTCAATTTGAATCACGAAAATGCTAATGATAGTAATATTGAATCTGTCAAACTTTTGGGTATATATATGGATGCAAAACTAAATTGGAATAGACATACTGACGAAATGTGTAAAAAACTTGCTAGAGTTTTATATATGCTCCGAAAGTTAAAGACATCTGTAGGAGAAGACCTATTGATCTCTGCGTATTATGCTTTTTTTCATCCCCATCTACTATATGGTAACTTATTTTGGGGAAATTCTAAAGGGGCTTTAAATGTATTTAAATGGCAAAAGAAAGCGGTTAGATGTATAAAGGGTGTATCTGATAGAGTATCTTGTAAAAAATTATATAGTGAATATAAAATAATGACTGTACCATCGATATTTGTATACCAGAGTTTAATGTATGTCAAAGAAAACTATGCTCAAATTACAAGACGTACCGATATCCATGACTATAATACAAGACAGAAAGATAATATGGATACGCCGTATGTAAGACTAAGTAAGACGCAACATAGTTATAGGTACTGTGGAGTGAAATATTTTAATTTGTTACCGTCATTTATTCGTGATATGAATCAGAAAAGGTTTGACAGCTATATTAAAAATATGCTTAAAAATAGTTGCCTATATAGCGTAGGTGAATTTGAAACTTATTTAAGGGACCATTATTAAACTACGTACATATTGTATAATCTTAACTTTTATTATATAATTCTATATTTTATTGTATTATTTTTATGACGAAGTCTATTACAACTGTAAATAGTTGTCTAACGACTAATAAAATTATTATTATTATTATTATTATTATTATTACTAATTCGATTTTACAATTTTCACTAATCTTTAATGTCAAATAGTAACATTGCGCACTCGTTTACATCTTTTGTATTTTTAGTGTCATCAAAAATATAGAACTAATTTAGTCGTACTCTTAATTAAGGATTTAGTTCTATTTTATTTTTTTCATTACTTTCCTGTTTCATGTAGCTTACCACTAGGTAGTAAATATATAAAAAATTAATTTAAAAAGGATATTTAAAAAACATGCTTTTTTAAGACGGATTAAAAACTAAAAAATAATAAATTGAATTAATCTTACATCGGAAAATAAATGCATGGGTGCTCTTAGACATTATGATTTTATGATAAGGTAAGCAAGAGCACGCGCGCTTTTATTTTCTGATTCATATGATTAATTCAATTTATTAGTCCTTCTACTTTTAGTCCATCTATTTTATTTTTTGTCCATCTAAAAAAGAGTATTTTTTAAAATGTCCATTTTTAATTATTTGTTTTATGTATAATAGATCCGAACAAAAACACCAGAGGTGCAAAAAGTGGAGCCAAGTTCTTTAGCCCTAAAAAGGTGTGAAATGGGAGACGGATGAGCCAAGTTCCTTGGTGACAGCATGTAACAGGAACAAAGGAACTTCGCGCGAGCTGGCAACAGCCTTAGGGTTGGGGGCGGTGGACGTAGTGGGTTTTAGGATCCCTACCACCCTTATAGCTTGAGGATCATGAACCTTGCGGCCATTTTGATCCAAGTTAACAACTTTTTCAAAAATGTAAATTATTCCTAAACTACTCTTGTTAATACATTTTTATGCCAAATTTCGTATCCCTAGTTCAAACGTTCTGGAAAATGGATTATGAAGTCAGCCATTTTGGATTCAAAATGATGTCTTTGCAGATATTTTGTAATCTACTAGTGATGATATACCGTCATACTTCGAAATTTCATATTTCAATTTTTAACATCTTTTTTCTTACAGAACCTCAAAATCGCTGATTTCGCAATAAACTCTTGTTCCTGTATAGCATGCTGACGTTTTGTGGCACGCGGAACTCGGCTGCATGCACTGTCGTACGTGTTGATACTCCCCTCGATTCGCTCGCGTCGCTGCGCCAAGAATCCCACGGCAGGCCGCGCATCGAACTTGAGGAGTTTATAGCAACTGCGTCTTTTTATCACAACCAGAATCTGCAGTGCACTGCGCCACATGATGCAGATATTCCCTCATACTCCAGAGCGCTGCGTCCGAATGGGGAAACTTCCACATTCTGCCTGTATAACATGCTCCTGGCAGTGCTAACGTTTGTGACGAGTAAAACTTGGTGGGACACGCAGGAGTATTGGAAGTTGGCGCCAGGAACTAGGCTCATCCATATTCCATTTCACCACTTTTTAAGGTTGAAGGAGTTGACTGGACAGTTTGCACCCCTGGTGCTTTTGCTCGTATTTCGCAGCTTTTTACACTTGTGTAATGTATATACACGACTCGCCTCATTGGGGCGCTGCCCCCAGAATTCCAAGATGGCCTCGCTGGGGCGCACCCCTTTATCGCAATCAGGTTCCAGCTGGGAACTGTACCCTAGTATGGGAGACGAGCAGAATTTATTCTAACCTACTCGTAATGGTACACCTTCATACCAAATTTCGTTTCTCTAGCTTCAGTCGTTATAAAGTGGGGCTTAGGCGAGCATTTTGGATAAAAGATGGACACATTTTTAACGTTTTCTTATATTTTCGTGACATACTCGTGATGATACACTGCCATACCAAATTTCATTTCTCTATTTCGAACGATGTGAAAAATGGTATTTCAGCTACCATTTTGAATCAAAGATGGTGAATTTTTTAAAACGTTGTTATGTTTTCCTAAACTACTCTTGATAATACATCATTATACCAAATTTCGTATCTCTGGCTCAAGCAGTTGGAAAATGGATTTATGACGCCCGCCATTTTGGATCCAAGATGGCGTCTTTAGAGATATTTTGTAATATTTTCATAATCTACTAATAATGTTGTACTGTCAAACTAAATTTCATTATTCTAGCGGCAGCCGTTTAGGCTGTGTATTCTTTACAATTTTAGGGTTGGCGGCCATTTTGAATCCAAAATGGCGACTTTTTCAAATGTTTAAAAGGTTTTCTTAATTTGCTATCAATGATGTAGTTTCATACCAAATTTCACTGTTCTATCTTTAGTCGTTTAGGCTGTGTATTCTTTGAAATTTTATGTTTGGCGGCCATTTTGAATCCAAGATGGCAACCTTTTCAAAATGTCGGAATTTTTCCTTTATCTACTTATCAACCTCTACCTTCATACCAAATTTCATGTTTCTAGCTTACTCCAAACACCCTAAACAATATGATGAGTGAGTCAGTGAGTGAGTGAGTGTCAGTTAGCCTAAAATGTGCAATTTCAGGGGTCCACAACTAGAACATAGTTTGAGATACGAATATGAAATTTTGTACATCTGCACATATTTACCATATCTCCTTAACGGCAAAAGCTCATATTCCTATCTTTAACATCTTTTTTCTTACGGGGCCCCCAAATCGTCGATTTTGCCATAAACTCTTGTTCCTGTATAACATGCTTCTGGCAGTGCTGACGTTTTCTGACGTGAAGAACTTGGCTCATGCACTACCGTGCATGTTGATAGTTGAATATTAAACTCCCTGCGTGATAGGCAACCAAAATTTTAAAAAATAGTTGCGGCACTGCGTACATTTAAGGATAATTTCGAATTATTTTAATTGTTTACAGTTAACTGGATTATTTTGTCGTATATTGTATTGTCATCGGAAGTAATCAAGTTTACAAAAGTTCAAAGAAATCGGATGATGGAAAGTGAGTTGAAAATCAATTACAATATTTGTACCAGACATGATTACAGAGCAAGTTAATATAAAGCGTGTAATAAAATTAGATGCGTTTGTTTACCCATTTTTAGAGATTTTTACATTTCCTAGCATTCTTATGGCGTGTCCGTTATAGATTAGAAGAAAGCATTGTTTTTGTTTCTTTCGTCACCTTGCTTATGACTGTTGCATTTTCTTGCACTTTTT